>CAWUER010000155.1:0-155876 GCA_963921195.1 Pegoplata infirma
TTGCATGATTTTGATGATTCGGGATTCGGGATTTGAAAATCTAAATCCCGGGATTTTTCGGGATTACGGGATTTTTCGGGATCCCGGGATTTTTCGGGATTCCGGGATTTTTGGGGATTAAATTTCTTTGATTATAAAAGTAAAAAAATAGTAGACTCTTTATGTTTCAATTTTATTGTGAATATTAAGGGAACTACTGTGCGTTAGTATGTAGCGTGCTAGCCTATTAAGCAGGGAGTCGTGGGTTTGATTCCCACGAAAGCTCTTGGGTCGTTTTTGCTACAACGAAATTATTAAACAAAATTATTTCTAATTATTCTGATTGTTATTTTAAGGCAATTAAAAAATTAAGTATACGCCACTTACGCAGTTTTCAAGTAATTATAATTACACTGTACAACACAAAAAAAAATTACAAGGTCAGACCAAAAAATTTTGATAGAAGAGACAAAAAAAAAATACACGTGTATCGGCGTTTTGAAAGTTTATATCTGGGTTTCATTTTAGGGGGAGGTGAAGTTTCCCCCAAATGCAAATGTTGTATTGTAAATTGTCATTGAATATCGAGTGAAGCTTACGTTTAAAGTATATGGTGTGTTAAGCAAATTTATGTAAAATATTACGGAGAATATTTTTGTGGAATATGTTAACCCTCTAACTCCTCAAGATAAGGGTCTTTTTTGTCCTTCTTTTCAAAAAGAGCAAAAAACACTATTAAAACAGGGATTTAAGGGGTTTGAATGTTCCGCAAAAATATCCGCTGTGAAATTTTACTATAATTCCCTGAATACACCAAAACGGAAAATTTAACAAGAAAATCAGAAATAAGACACAACAAAAGAGAGCTTAGGGTTAATTTCGCATTTATTAAGAATATCGAGTTAAGCTTACATTTAAAGTATATGGTGTGTGAACCAATTTTATGTAAAATGTTACGGAGAACATTTTTGTAGAATATGTTAACCCTCTAGCTCCTAAAGATAAGGGTATTTTTTGTCCTTCTTTTGAAAAAGAGCAAAAACACAATTGAAACAGCTATTTAAGGGGTTAAAATGGTCCGCAAAAATATTTGCTGTGAAAGGGACTTATAGTAAAATTTCACGGCGAATATTTTTGCGGAACATTTTAACCCCTTAAATCCCTGTTTTAATTGTGTTTTTTGCTCTTTTTGAAAAGAAGGACAAAAAAGACCCTTATCTTGAGGAGTTAGAGGGTTAACATATTCTACAAAAATGTTCTCCGTAACATTTTACATAAATTTGCTGAACACACCATATACTTTAAACGTAAGCTTTACTCGGTTTTCTTAATAAATGTGAAATTAACCCTAAGATCTCTTTTGTTGTGTCTTATTTCTGACCTTCTGATTGAGTTTCCGTTTTGGTGTATTCAAGGACTTATAGTAAAATTTTACGGCGAATATTTTTTCGGAACATTTAAGCCCCTTAAATCCCTGTTTTAATGGTGTTTTTTGCTCTTTTTGAAAAGAAGGACAAAAAATACCCTTATCGTGAGGAGCTAGAGGGTTAACATATTCCACAAAAATGTTCTCCGTAACATTTTATATAAATTTGCTGAACACACCATATACTTTAAACGTAAGCTTCACTCGATATTCAATGACGATTGACAATACAACATCTGCATTTGGGGGAAACTTTACCTCCCCCTAAAATGAAACCCAGATGTAAACTTTCAAAACGCCGCACAGTGGGTTGAACGATAGGCAAAATGGGGATTAATTCAGGGATGCCGTAATTTTGAAATATTATAATTTTTTATTGATGAATACTTATTAATTAACAAAAAAATACTATTTTGAAAAATAAAAATATGGAAAAAAAAATTTTTTAACCTGCTAGGCACTTTTTCGATTTTTGGAAAACTTATCTTGAGTCACAATTTTTGCTCTAACTTTGGAAGCAAAAGCGATAAATTAATGAATCAAATTTCAAATTAAAGAATATTTAATGAGTTTTTATTAAATTAAAAAAAAAAATAAATAAATACGTATTTTTATTAGAATACATTTTTTATAAAATTTTATTTTTGTGGTTCATAAAATTAAAAAAGTTTAAATTTTCTTTAAAAAAAGGAATCACAATTTTTTTTTATTTAAAAATCGTATAAATAAAAGAAAATAAATATTTTCAAAACAAAACTTGATTCACATATTTTAAATACTATATTTTTTTATTTAAAAATCAAAACTAATGCAAAAAATCAAAATTGTCGATAAAAATATTGATTCATAAATTTTGTTGTAACTTTAAAATTAAAATCGATAACTTCATAAATTAAAATTCAAATTTAATTATACTGTAACCACTGAAAAAAATGTTGAGTAAATTTTTAAGAGTATTAATTGATAATAACTTAATTTTTCACCAGTAAACAATTTAAAAGGGTTAAGTAAATAGTTAATAAAATTTATCGAAAAATTTGAGCAAATCAATAAAAAAACTACTAAATTTTTATTAAATTATTTACTCATTTTTTTTTCATTTTTGAGTAAATTCATAATTACTCATTTAAAAAATTATAATTTTTGTTTTAAGTTTTAACAATTCATTACTCGAATTGTTTTCTAACATATTTTTTCGTATGCGCTAATTATACCTAGTAAATAATATAGAAAAGCTTTATATTATATTCTTTAAGAAAAACATATTTACTTCTAGTTATCCTAAGCAGTTTGGTATGCATTTGAGCGATTTTGGTACATTCCACATAACCTAAAAATACTAAATGCTTTAATTTGGTTTCTGGCTGACAATGAGAAATATGAACAAAATTTGATACCAAATGTAATTTAAACATTTAAACAATTTCACGAATTTTTTTTTTGAAAAACTGCATGGGATATGTATTTTTTAGTATTTTAAGAAAAAACATTACCAATTTCGTTAAAAAGTAACTTTACACCCCACTCTAATATATATGATCATTAAAATTATTTGTTAATATAATTAAATTACACATTTACAATAAATAGCAATAAACAAAAACGGTAAACAACATAGAGACAATAGAAAAACAAGTATTAGCTAATAAGATTTCGAGCATATAATTTTTTTACACTGGAGATGTTTAAAAAGAATCTCTTGTATATTTCGTATTGGCAAGTCTTGGCATTGGTTCTTTCATGGATTTTAAAGCAAAAATCCTGTATTTTATCACTATGTTCTCAGATACGCCCGAGCTCATCAGAGTAGCAACCAAAACTCAACATATATTTAAAAAATACCCTATTTTTAGGATATTTTTTAAAAAATTATTAAACTAATTTTTTCAACATTTATCTTAACAACCGCTTGTCAATAATATAGTTAAATACCTTTAGTTTGTGAATCCATTTTACAAAAATTTTTATTTTTAGTTGAAAACAAAAAAAAAAATCACTTGAAATATCTCGTTTTTGACTTTTTACCACTGTACACAAAATTAATTAAAATTATTAAACTTTGAGAGAGCATAGCAAAAAAAGTAAACAACTTAGAACACTAATTTTGACAGTTATTGATGGAGAATTTTATCCTCTTTAAACCCATAAAAAAATATAGTTCAATATACCAACTTCAAATTTTGAATTAATCCTCAGTTTTGATAGTGTTCAACCCAATGTGCGCCGATACACGTGTATTTTTTTTTTTTTTGTCTCTTCTATCAAAATTTTTTGGTCTGACCTTGTAATTTTGGAAAAAATTTGATTTTGTTGTGCAGTGTTATTAAATATTTAGCAATGAACTAAAAAAGCCTTGAGGGGTTTGTTATGGAAAATGACAACTTTTATTTGCTTTTGGTTTCATCCCATTTCTATTTTGGTTGTTTCACTGAATAATTTTAAAACTAATTTAAAGAAAATTTAAAATAATAAAAACATTTAAAGGAGAAAAGTAATAATATAATACATTAGACTTGCATTTTTTTGTATAAAAAAAGTTTTTCTTGCAATTTTGAACGTCCGGGAAAATTTTTATTCTCCTACGCCTAAAACTTATGTGGTACAAATTTGAGGCCAATCGGATTAAATTTACTCGTGGTGCCCTTCGTTCAAAGTTTCGCCAAAACCTGCAAACTTTGGTCGGGCTGCGTGACTGTGGCTTAATGATTAGTGCGTTGGACTATTATTCAGCAAGCCTGGGTAGAATCCTCAGCTCAGCCAAATTCGTGGCCAGCTAAGTTGAAAATTAAAATTGTGTGAAATTTGTGTCTGCAATTCCAGATCATGTTTGAAACCGGTATAGGAAATACCAGAAATGTCTATAATTTTTAGAAATTCAATTTTTCTTCTGCATTTTTTCAACTTGAACTCTTATAACAAATATAATTAGAGCCCATGCTCGATCTGTACTTACAGAAAAAATCAAACAAAACAATTTTAGTTTTAATTTGTTTATGTAAATGTAACAATAATTGAACAAAGCTGTATTTTTAAAAATAAATCCTCCAACATTTTTAATATTTCAAAAATCCCGGGATTTGAGCTTAAAAATCCCGGGATTCGGGATTTATTTTATGACAAAAATCCCGGGATGTCGCGATTCGGGATTTCGGGATTGACAGCCCTACATATAATGGAATTTGGATTTTCTACAAAAATTTAAAAATCAAAACAGTATGATATTTTAAAGAGCCATATCTTCGAAAGCATTTATATGATTTCAACTATTCAGACAGCCTTAGACTCTAACACAATAATGCACTAAAAAACTATTTAAAAAAAATGCTTTTTTGATGCAAATGAAATTTTTAGATGCATTTTTCACAACTTTATGCTCCTTCGATTTTTTAAATCCTGTATAAATTGAAAGTGTAAACATTTTTATATAAAAAGTAGCGTTTTCGAGACATTTTTTTAAATACTTATGTAGTTTTTCCATACAAAACATGCATTGGCTTTTTAAATCACAAATATTTTATGAAACACAATCCCCAAAAAATCGGTCTTCATCTTTATGTAAAAACGCTTCAATTTCGATTTATGCAGGTTTTAAAGAAATTAAGTTGGGCAAAGTTTTAAAAAATGCATACAAAAATTGCGTTTGCATCAAAAAAAAAAATTTTTAATGTTTTTTTTTTAATGCATTAATATAAACAAGTAAGAAAATTATTGTCGGTCAAGACCGACCATATAATACCCTACACCAGAGTTTCCCGGAAAATGGGTCCCATGGACCGATTAGATCTAAATGTTGCAAAATCTTTAATAAGTGTAAAAAACACTCACAAATCAAATTTGAGTGAAATAGGCTTCTATTTGTTGACAATAAACCGCTTTAACTGAATATCGGGCGAAATTTTCACAACGGGCCTGAGTCCAAAACTGGTCCGATGATTATCAGGTTTGATAAGGTTATTTAAGTACGCGTTTAACATACACAAACAAAATTTTAATTAAATATTTTCTATTTTCATGAAATTTGAGACATTTATGTGAAAATCGGGAAGGTGGTTTGTATGGGGGCTACAAGAAGAACTGGTCCGATTTCTTTGAAATTCGGAATGATGATTTGTAAAGACAAAACAAGTTTACCTTCCAAATTTCAAAGCGATACCTTCTATAATACGGTTATTAGAGTCATTTGAGCCAAAACTAAAGAGGACCTTTGTATGGGGGCTAGGTCTAAATATGAACCGATTTTTTCCAATTTCAATAGGCTTCGTCCTTGGGCCAAGAGAGACTTAAGTTTCAAATTTCAAGTCAATTGATTAAAAATTGCGACCTGTATCGTGTTTACACCGTTTACATGGACAGACAGACAGACGGACGGACAGACGGACGGACGGACGGACATCGCTAAATCGACTCAAAAAGTGATTCTGAGTCGATCGGTATACTTAAAGGTGGGTCTGGGACCAATATTTCGGGTAGTTACAAACATCAGCACAAACTCATTATACCCTGTACCACAGTGTGGTGTAGGGTATAAAAACTACAATTGTTAGAGTGAATAACATTCGAAAAGCAGTAAAAATCAAATAAATAATTTCGAAGAGATGGCGCTTCGTATTTTTTTGAAAAAATTACAAACTATTCATCAAATTAATTTATTGCATGGAAAATCGCATTATTCAAAAAATCGAACGGCGATAAAGTTTTGAAAAATGCATCTAAAAATTGTATGTGCATCAAAAACGCATTTTTAAAAATATTTTTGCATTGGTATGAAAAAGCGATTGTTACAATTAAATAAAAATTTTCATTGTATTTATGAAAACTGTAATAAATCCAATGCAAATCTTCATTAAAGTTCGTCCAATGTAACAGTTTCATAAATACAATGTGTTCGATTCGGGAGTACTCTTTCACCATTCACCTACTTTTTATAAATTTGATATCCTTTCGAATTTTAAGATTTTTTAATTTTTTTCTTATAAACATTGAAGATATTAACTAAAATTTAAATTTTAACCAGAAAAAATTTTAAAAATCTTAAAATTCAAAAGAATATCAAATTTTTAAAAATTTGGTGAATGGTGAAAAAGTACTCCCGAATCGAGCACAATAATTCAGTTTCAAGATTGTTCATAGGATAAATATTTATGAAATATGAAATGAAACCTCTCAAAAAAGTAATGAAAAAAATTTCAAAAGCTTTTATGGAACTCTTCAATAAATATCATGATGTGTTTCATAAATATTTGCATAAAATTTAAAATTTACATAAAATCTAATATTTTTTGTAAATTTTTGTTTAAAAACTTTGTAATTTTTATCGAAGTTATTTTGTGCATTAAGGAAATTTCAATTTGCTAAATGGGAGCATAGATCCAAAAGCATCTGGTAACTCAGGTGGTGATGATGTATGAAAATACAAATGGACGTAGAGTAATTGTAACTGTTGTAATAAAAGTATTCGGATAAAAATGATAAAAACGCTCGAAGTACTAAAGCCTGAAAGAAGTTTGACAAAAATGGTTCTGAAATCAGGTTTCATAGAAAGTCTTTGCATCGTCTTTATGTTACAAATCTAAAATAACAAAAAATCGTAGCTGCTTCTTCTTTTAAAATCTTAAACATTGAAAGATCCTAAAACGTGGTAAATACCATCGATGCTGACCAGTCAAATATACTAGCAAAATGACCAAAGACCCATCCAAGTTAACCTTTCTGTAATAGTGCTTCGAAATATATATATAAAGACCGTGATTTTTCAGGTACCAAATTGAATCTGTCCTTGGACATAACAAATTTAATAATGATCACATTTGCTTGAAAACTATATAAGAGGCGTATACTTAATATTGCAATTGACTTTAAGTAATAATCATACGCAACGGTGAACAGTGGTTTATTTTTTATTAATTCTGCCATTCAGTACTGGACCGATTGCAGCGAAATTCATATCGATTATAGCTAACATAATTTCAAGCTTAAGTTTGGACCCCACATGCCCAATAATTGCATCACCTAAAGTTGGATATATATGGTATACAAAAAGTTTAAAAAAAATCACCAAATTAAAAAAAACAAGTGAGAGTGTTACATTCGGCAGTGCCGAATCTTTTATACCCTCCAAAATGTAAAAAAAAACAATATAAAAAAAATCCAGGGGCGTCTTTTTTTTTTAGGAGGGGGGGGGGGGGGTTGGTGGGAGACGTTAGGGAAGACCTTCCCCTTGCGATTTGAACTTCATCAGAGATAAGAATGTTGCATTTGCTTAGCAAAAGTACAAAAAACACTGAAAAAATTGCGGTTTTTCTTAGGTTGGTTTAGTTCTCCAAGGGGGAACTTTTTTTCCCTTGGTCCGATTTTGCCCATTTCCGAACTTAACCTGCCTAGGAATATAAGACATATTCGTGCCAAACTTCGGAAGTCTAGCTCTTTTATTTTGGACACGGAATGACAAAGTGAGTATACCCCCATACTGTGGTTGGAGGGTATAAAAATTAGTGTTTTGTTCCCAGCAAAACTTTGGTAATGGGTAGTGATTATATAACACATTACCAGGTAATGTACATAACTTATTTGTAGCATTATTTTAGGATGTCTTACCAAACATTTGTTCCACAACGTATTATTTTAAAGTGAAAAATAATGCATTACTAATAATTTGCTACGTAATGCATGATTATTGGAAAAAATTGATTTCATATTTATTATTTCTAAACATTAAATCATGGATGACTTATATTTGGTTACATTATGTATTATTTGAAAGTTTGAAATAATGCATTATTTATAATTGGATGCATAATGCATTACAATAACATAAACAATAATTATTTTATAAAAAAATGCATAAGTTTTAACTAGAGATGGGCTCACGACAGGAAATTTCTAACGACACACACTCACGAGCATATTTTATCTACTTACACTCACTTACAATCACGTGAGTAAATTTAATAAAAAATTACTTTTTCACTACTCGTAACACCTTATATATTATCTTCTGGTATGCTATATTATTTCATTTCTCGTAACCTATAAAATATCATATATTTTACACCTTACTCGTATTCTTCGTTATAAATTTATGACTTATTTTATACCTTACTGGTATTCTTTGTGATAATGTGGATGCATTACTTTGAGTCTCATCGCCTGTTAAAATCATCAATGCTGCAATGTATAAAATAAGAGATCCTATACCTTATTTTATACCTTATTTGGTAATCTAAGTTTTGCTGGGTTATGGAAAATGTCAACTTTCATTTAATCAATTATTTTTTTTTTCTTTTACTTTTACTGAATCCTAAAGAGCGCTCTTTGGATGCGCTTCGGTATGATATAAAAAAAGGCTATCAATCCAAAAATTTCTATTTACTGTCAGATCATAGTGTACAACATAAACTGATGTTGTAACATTGGTTTTCTATGATATTCTAACTTTTATATTATTATTGAGTTTTGTTTTCTTATTTTATTATAATAAAGAGTTATTTTATTATAATAAAGAGTTAAATTGAGTAAAATATTTATGGTCAAAGTAAAATTAAGATAAGAGAAATACAAAAAATGTTGTCCAACTTTTGAGTTTTCTTACACTCAAAAAATTATGTAGGTAAATTCCAGTGAATGTTCACTTAAAACAAATTAAATTTAATTTAAAAACCATTCCACTGTTTTTTTTATTTAAAATAAAAACACATTACAGTCAATTTTAAATGTTAATTTAATGACTAACCAAAACATTAAAAAACTACTGAATATTCACTTATTTTGTATTGAAAAACAGTAAAACTATAGAAGAAATTTTTTACTGCCGAAAATAAATGTAACAGAAAATTCATTTTTAAGAGAGTAAATTATATTTTTTAAACTACAGAAATGGTAAAAAAATTAAATCCCTTATAAAATAAGTGACTTTTCTTTTAAAATAACTTTACTGATTACTTTTCAAAATAACCTACAAACAGTTAATGACATAATTTTCTTAGTGTAGGGTTCCGTCCTAGATCTTAAACTTATGTGGTACAAATTTGAGGCTAACCGGATAAAATTAAAACGTGAATAATTAAAAAAAAATCATATAAA
Source organism: Pegoplata infirma (assembly GCA_963921195.1). Classification (NCBI taxonomy): domain Eukaryota; kingdom Metazoa; phylum Arthropoda; class Insecta; order Diptera; family Anthomyiidae; genus Pegoplata; species Pegoplata infirma. The sequence continues at coordinate 9,485 of CAWUER010000155.1, forward strand.
AGTTTATCTTTTAATACATCATATTTGTTAATTTGATGCTTATTTATCAAAAAAAAAATTAAAATCTGTCAAACGGTATTCGTGATATCGCCATTTGAAATTTGTAAAAAATGTCTGCTTTTTCATACGTTCAAGATATTTTTTAAAAAAGTTTAAAAATTCCTTTGCCTTGACCCTTTCATAGAGTGTGAGATAATCTTTCATTTAAACTTGATTTGAGCCAATCCGATAATTTTACTGTATATTTTATAACTGAATTTTTGTTTAGTTCGGTTTGAGTCCATATTAATTATTTCTGAGAAATAATAATTGTTGTACAATGAGAAAATCTGAAAAAATCAAATGACAACACAAGACTTGAAAAGTCCTACTAAGGGCTAAGAATGGGAAAAATACAACTCTGTTAAAAGTTAAGATTGATTAAGTTTCTGCCAAATGAATACAACACGAATGATGGTGAATAAGGGTTATTCAACACAAAGAGGAGTAATTCCTATATTTTATTTGTTCAAAAATTTAATTTAAATGGCTAATTTTAATCTGACACACGTTAAGTGTGTGGCAATCGAAGGAGTGCTGATGATGGAAGGGTGGCATCTTCCGAAAACTGTCGACATCTCCACTTAGATGGAAGGATAATTAATATGGACTCAAACCGAACTAAATAAAAATTCAGTTTTGTCTTTATAAAAAACCTTTCACCGAAAACTCTAAACTTTGATCGAAGGGCGCCACTGGTTAAAATTATAGGATTTGGCTCAAATTATAATTAAAGGAAAGATTGTCTCAAGCTGTATGAAGGAGTTAAGGGAAGGAAATTTAGATTTTTTTTTAATTCTTGACCGTAAGAAAAAAACGCTATTTTTGCAATTTTTTTGAACAACTTCAAATGGCGAAATCTCAAAAACCGTTGATATTCGTGTTCAGCATTCCAAAAAATAATAATCGCAAGATTTATTTTTTTTATTTTTTCATTTTCAAAAATCCAAAATTTTTGTGGAAATTTTCCAAAAGTCAAAAACTTTAAACGAAGGGCGCCACGAGTTAGAATTATCGGATTTGGCTCAAATTCATTTTAAATGAAAGACTGCGTCAAGGTCTATGAAAGGGTCAACGGAATGAAAATTTGGGACTTTTTTAAAAAAATTTCTTGAACGTACACTCAAAAAAAAGTGAACTAAAAACTGGGAAAATTAACTAAATTTTGAGAAAAAGAGGGAATGATTTGGCTCCAAAGATTTTTTTTCTTGGGTTTAGTTTATACTTTTCCCAAAAATAAGGAAAACAAAGTTATTTAATTTTAAGCAAATTTTAACTAGAAAATGGGAAAAATTATATTACACTTTAGGTTATTCACATTTTAGGACTTGGGTCCAGACCCTGGACCCATCGGTTCGGACCCCATGGGTCCAGACCCTGTTAACTCGAGACCCCGTTGAGTCCTTTAAGGGATACAGATTTTGACCCACAAATTTTGTCCGTTTCGCTCTACCTTGCTTAGTTTTTGAGATACGGTAATAAGGGGCCTGATAGGGTCTTGAGAATCTTAAAAACTAGATAACTCAAAAACTATTAGCCGGAGGCATTTGGGGTATTTTGCGGAAGTGTTCTACGAGTCAAGAGCTACAAAAATGCCGTTGGACTTTTTCTCGTATTGGCAGTATTTACCGAGATATGTGCATATACAAAATCTCGGGAATTTCAAATTGTATATCCGAAATTAGGGTCTTGAGACCCCGTCAGATATCCAGAGCTAGGCTATTCCACAGTTTTCTTTGATGTCTTTCTTTTGAAAATTTCATCCGTTTTGAGATATCGCCATTTTGAATTTTTAACTAAATTCTAAGAAGTTATTTACTAAATTCTCAGAAGTTTTTAACTAAATTCTAAGAACTGCACTTCCTCAATTCAAAGAAGAGAAAAACGATGGTGTTTTTTTTAATAAATTTTAACTAAACTTGAACTAAATTGTTTTTTAAGAAATATGTCTTAAAAATAAAGATACGTATCTTAGGTTTGTGGAAAATTTTTTTGTAAGTAAGAATTTTTTCCTTTATTAAGAAACTCTATTAAAAGAAATCTATGAGCTAATTATAAGTAAATGAACTAAACTTTTTTCCTCATAGTTAGGAATATTTCGCATTTTTTAGTTAAATTTAACTAAATTTTAGGAAAATTCATGATAAATTTTTAAAGACATTTTTTCCTTAATTTTAGTTATGTCTTTTTTTCAGTGTAGGAAAAGACCGCCATTTTTTGCAAATTTTAAATAGCCATATCTCGAAAACTGTTTGACCGATTTCAAAATTTTTTTGAAATTCGTGTCCAGTTCTAAACGCGTATTAGATTTGATGCATATCTCTCGCTAAACATTTTTTAGACTCCAAGGCATTCTCCAAACCCAAAAATTTCCGAAGCTAAATTTTCAAATTCAAATAATTTTTCTTACAAAATTTTTTTTTTATTCTGAAAACACATTTTTCTTACCAATTAAAATCTATGGAAGAATTCAGATTCTGTTATACTACATATTCCCGAAAAAATATTGTTATTTTTGGTATAGATAATATCTTAAAGTCGAAACATTTTTCCCCAAGAAAATTTTTGAGGTTTTCAGACAAATTTCGGAAAATGTTTGGGATTCCGAAAATTTTTTCACACTGTAAAATCAGTTTTTATTGTTCTTCTCTGCCTTTTCTTCTCGTCCTTTTTATTTTTTCTTCTTTTCCTTTCCCATCTTGTGTTTTCCTTTTGTATATCGGTTTCGGGTGTAAAATGTCCACCATTTACCCCCCCCCCTCTGGATCCTGCTTTATCAAAAGAGCAAAGAGGATATAAGACATCAGCTGAAAGTAGATCCAGGTTTTTTCCGGTTGGCTATTTGGACACTAAAACTTTGCAGGGTTAATACATACAGAGTTAATATACAATTGTTCTCGTATCTATTAATGTTATTTTTACATTGAATATCCATTATGGTAAAACATGTTAAATTAATATTGGCAATTTTTTTACTATGTACTTTTTTGCATGTCTGCCTAAATGTTCATTAAGGAGCACTATATTTTGTGTAATGAACAGGGTAACAAGTTATCAAAAAAAAAAATATTTTTCTGACTTGTGGAAATTTTTCAATCGCAAGATGGAGTGGATTAACAATTCAACAGAGACATATTTCTAAAAGCCAATAACACAAACAAATCAACCGGGCGATAATTTTGGCTAAGTACAAACCGAAGGTTGTAGATGTCAAATTTGTAGGGACTAACTGAGGGTTACGTTAGTTGGGAGATAACTGGATATTATTTTAACAGTATCCGAGTATTTATGAATAAAATTGTTATTTAAAAATTTTAATTGTGTATTTTTCGGCATTTACTTTTTATGCATAGAGCACCAAGAAAACTCTACAATTTAATAAATAATGGACTCCCTACTGTACATACATATGTAACAAATATGTCAGTGGCCTCCATTAATACGTACTAACATAAAAAGATTATCCGTTTGATACGTGTTCCATAACATAGAAAACCATAATTTTGTTTTCTATGCATTTATTGCTTTCCATTTTCTTTTTTTTCCTTTCACAATTTTCTTTTGAGGTTAAGGAGTGGGTTTACTTCGTTTTAGGATTGATTTAGTACAATGGAGGCAGGCCGGCAGTTAATGACGCATTATCGAAGATAATGTGTTAAATGAAGAGCGAGATGTTCATAAAAAAATACATTTTTGATAAACAGCAAATTGGCATTTTATCTAAAAAGTTAATAAAAGTAAATCAAATACTCGTACTAACAAGCATAAGAATATTAAAGTTTTTATAAACTTCAAAATAATGATTGGAATTAATGCGGTAAAGTTCTTTAGTTTAATTAACTGTATGTTTTCATTGGTCCTGGAAATATTTAAATTTTAAAAACAAGTAAGAAAATTATAGTTGATCAGGATCGATAATATAACACCCTACATCAGTGCTTCCCCGGAAAATTGATACCAAGTTCAAAAATGAACCCATTGGATCTTTAATTACCAAGGTTGGTTACCGAAACGAATAACGGTAAGGGTAACGGTAACGGTATCTAATTTTTACTTATTTCGGTAAAGGTAACGGTAAGTGTTTTCAAATCGTTTCGGTAACGGTATGTACCGGTACCGAACCAACCAAACCGGTACGTACCGGTATTATTAATTTAGTTAAAAATTTGAAAAAAGATAGAACTGAAAGCTAAAAATATTTTATAGACCCAAAAATCAGTATAGATTTGATATGATTATTATTTTTGTCATTTATTTTATGATAATTTGCAAATTATAAATTTAAAATTATGTTAGCAATTTGATTTTATTTTTTTGTTCGTTAAAATCCCTTAAAACCGGTAACTTCTAATAATTATAACGGTAACGGTAACGGTAACGGTATTTTAAAAATATTTTTAGCGGTATCGGTAACGGTAACGGTATTCGATTTGAAAGGGTTTTGAATCGGTAACGGTATAATAAGGGTAACGGTAACCAACCATGTTAATTACTGTAGCAAACACACAAAACCCTAACTTGAGTGAAATATTTTTTTTTTGTTGCCGATTGACCATTTTATGTGAATATCGAGCAATATTTTTATGTAGGACTAAGTCCAAAAATGGTCTAATTACACTGCGGAACACTAAAAAATAAACAAGAGTTACGACCACAAAAAACAGCTATGTTATATGGACCATCATGATGAAAATCGCGAAAAACCGTTTTTTTGTATATGCCTGCATCACTTTACGAGATGGTTTAAGGTTCCATCTTTTAGTATATAATGTGGGAACCTTAAACACCTAACTGATCAAAAATTCGGCCAAAAAAGTTTTCATTTGCAAAAGTTATCTTAACAAAAACTATTATTTCAGTGTTTGCGATACAATAATTATAGTTTTTGTTAAGATAACTTTTGCAAATGAAAACTTTTTTGGACAAATTTTGGTTCAGTTCATTGTTTAAGGTTCCCACATTATATACTAAAAGATGAAGCCTCAAATCATCTCCTAAAGTGATGCTGACATATACAAAAAAACGGTTTTTCGCGATTTTCATCATGATGGTCCATATAACATAGATGTTTTTTGTCCACTATTCGTAGTGTCATGGACGCCTTTATGATCCACAAAATGCAAGTTTTTTATCAGAGACCAATTTAGCGGTTAATTTCGCGAAAACTTAAAAAAATTAAGAAATCCGCGAATTTAAGGGCTTAAGATGAAAAGCTTTAAACCAAATTTATATTAGAAATATTGCTACAAGTTATATCTTTGTTTTCCATGCCATAAAATTTAAAAATCATTAGCTTCGGATTTTTTTTTGTTAAAAAAGCAGCTGAAAATCAGCCAATCTTTAATGACATTTTACAAGAAAACTGTACCATACATCGAAAAACGGTGTACGCCATTCGATTCAGCATGTCCGAAATATATAGAAATGATGGTCGTACCTCTTGTTTTCTAAAATAGTGTTATAAACAGATTTGATAAGATTACAAAAGTACATGTTCAATACGAGTATATAACATCTTTTGGATGACTATCAGAAGTTTAGCTAAGAGAGAAACTTTAAGATTTTAATTTTTTTTTTTGATAAAATTTAAGATCTAGTTAATGTCTTTTATAATTACAAGAAAAATATTTAAAAATCTTAAAATTCGAAAGAATAACTGAATTTTTATTTAGTTCGGTTTGAGTCCATATTAATTATTTTTGAGAAATAATAATTGTTGAACAATGAGAAAATCTGAAAAAATGAAATGACAACACAGGCTAAGTAGAGATGTCGACAACTTTCGAAAGATGCCTCCCTTCCATCATCAGCACTCCTTCGATTGCCGAACACTTGATGTGTGTCTGATTAAAATTAGCCATTTAATTGAAACTTTTAAATAAATGGGGTATATGAATTACTTTTATTACGAATAACCCGTATACTAGGGGTGGGATAGTGCACGTGTTTTCAATTTCAAAACGCTACCCCCTAATTTCGTTAGGTTTGTAAAAAAATTCATGAGCCAAAATATGAGGTATGGCCCTCATCTTTAATTTAATTTTTAATTTTTAACCCAAAAAAAGCCCCATAGCGGCACTAGAACCGCCTTTGGAGGGGTGAAATGTGAGACCGACCCCTATTTTTTTCTGCCCTTACATTTTTTTGAACACACCTAACCCCTATCTAAACATTCTAAGGGGATCCCATACAAAAGAAACATTTAGAAAAATGCTCCCACCGCTCTAACTGTTCCCAAAGTGCCGCTAGAGAAATCAAATGTATGACCTGCCCCACTATTTTTCCAAATCCAACATTTTCTCAGAATATACCAACGCTCTATCTTCAACCCTTACGCGGGTCTCCATACCACCTCCGAACCTATGGTGCCTCCTGGAGAGACAAACATCAAAACCAAGCCCCAATTTTTTTTTACCCCAACATTTTGTCCGAACATACCCAATAAGCACATTTAAAATTCAAGTGCAAATCAAGTATAAATCAAGTGTAAATCAAGCCCTAAATTCCAGCCCCTGCTTGATTTATACTTGAATTACACTTGAATTCAATAGCATACTCCAGCAAAACGGACCCTGTTTTTACAGCATTTTCCCTGGTTTTCAAGCGTAAAAACAGCGCTTGAATTCAAGTATCCGTTTTGCTGGAGAATGCTATTGAATTTGTTGTTTTGGTGTGTGCCGTGTCGTTTCGAAGTCTTTTGAATTCGATGAATGTGAACAAGTAGCTTGTGGTTGCTTAAGCTGTGTTTATATCATACCACTGAGTATTAAGACCTGTCAAAAAATCGTGTGTAATATGATTTTGTTGACAGTCCAATAAGACTTTTGATTTTATGAAATATTTCAAAAAATGGCTGTGTGTTATTAGATTTGCACACAAACAGCTGTTTTTAAAAATGTCTTTTGATTTTGTTTATGATTTGTTGGCAGTATTAAGACTTTGGTAATATTTTACTTTCTTAAAATCCAAAGACTCTGTGGGATGATATAAACACACCTTTAGTACTTGATGATGGAAAATCTAAAATTGTCGATGATAAAAATGGAAATGACAAAAAGGAACACGAGCGTGTAGACGATCTCATTGAGTTGAATTCATGTAATGAAGATTATAATATGCAACTCGTAAATGTGGTGATGGCTTCAAGAAATATGTCAATTCTTTATAGAAAAATCGACGACGATATTTATTTTATTAATCTGGTAAAATGTAATGTAAAAAGAGAGGGAGACGTTAAACCAATTCGATATGAAGGAATTCATACAGATTTTATGCATAGTAAAATGTATGCGGCGTTGAAATTTGAGAGAACTGTATATTATTTAAAGAGGAAACATAAAAGATGGAAAGAAAGCTTAAGAGGATTAAATTTGATTGTGAAATCAAGAAGTTGCCATTTATTATCTAAATTTACAATTGGTGTTTTATTTGTTGCAATTAGAAAATTGTGAAGATTATCTAATTGAGAGGGGGTGTTGTTTTATATACATATATTTATGTTCTACTGTAAAACACTTTGTAATTTATAGAAAACGTTGTTCATGTTTTTTAGTTTGGTTTGTCTTTAAATAATTGTATTGAAACTTCAGTTTTGTGAAAATATCTTGAGACGTATTGACGTTCCTGGTTAAATAAACTTCTTGGTTCTTTTTATAAATCTCGTGGTCTTTCAATTTATCGCGCATACTTAAATTATAAAAGAATTCAAGTGTAATTCAAGTATAATTCAAGCATAGACTGGAAATAAGGGCTTGATTTACACTTGATTTATACTTGATTTGCACTTGAATTTTAAATGTGCTTATTGGGTAACTATAACCTACATATCTCCACTCCTTAAGGGGCTCCCACACTAAATGACATTTTTACACATTTTGCTTCCACCGCTAACAGTTCTAACTGTACAAGGGTGTCCCTAGAGGAGTATGGCGCCACGGGTTAAAATGATTGAATTTGGCTCAAATTAGTTTTAAATGAAAGACTGTCTCAAGCTCTACAAAAGGGCAGGCGGAATGAAATTTTGGGACTCTTTTTAAAAAATTTCTTGAGCGTAGGAAAAAACCGCCATTTTTTGCAAATTTCAAATAGCGATATCTCGAAAACTGTTCGACCGATTTTAATTTTTTTCGTGCTCAGCGCATCAAAATTAACAAATATGATGTGTCGAAAGATATATTTTTTTTATTTTTTTTTTTTTTAATTTTTCAAAAATCCAAAACTTTTACCGCCGGGCGCCACGGGTTAATTTAATCCCATTGACCTCAAATTGGTACCACATAAGGTTTAGGCCTAGTAGAATAAAAAAATGCCCGGACTTTGAAAATCGGAGAAAAAAAAATTTTGCTATACAGAAAAATGCCAGTCTACTGTCTCATGTGTGACGTAATAGCTAAAGTTATTCTTCATGAGTTTTTGATTCACTTGTTTCGATGTCAATGTTATTCTTTTCACACATTTAAAGCTAAAGGCTCGTAAGTTGTTCACCGGTGAAAAAAAATGTTTCGAAACATCAATTAATTTGTAGCGAAAATTACAGTCATATGTTAGGTTATGTTTTGCGCATCGGCATACACAAAATATCTTTAATTTAATTTTTTTTTGTAATTTTTGTCTATTAGTCTGATATAAGTAATTTTTACAGTGCTAACAACTTATAAATGCTTCATTTGATTCTTGAATATCAAATTTCACCGCTTTTAAAATTGTCTGTAGAATTTAAAAAAATGTTGCTAATAGTGTTTATGTGTATTGCTGCAACAAATACCGGGTTATTTTCCCGGTTTTTCACCAGTGAACAGAATACCTCTTCAGCGAACTTTTAACGCTTTTGTAAAGCTAGGGTGGAATTTATGTTTTTTTATATGGAGTTTGACAGATTTTCACGTGAAAACCGAGCAACTTACTTACCTTAACATCATGTACTTTACGATTACCATCTTGGTTACCACATCCACAACTATCCACTAAATCATCTTCTTCTTACTCTATACTCCAGATAACTCCTCCTCATATCCCTCTTTCTCTTCAACATGCGTATGGCATTTGACATATTCCGTTTTATGTTACAGAGGATATTCGGATCAAATAATCCGAGAGCAACAGCTTCGCCACTGAGATACCATAGCTGTCCACAGAATCTCTTCACCATTTCCTGAGACACAACCTTATAAATTGAAAAATAACTTGCAATCGATTAATTTGTGTTTAAATCCAGATATTCTCAGAACAAAAACATTTTTGGGCAGTATATGCCTATATCCATCCATCAAGCATGACTGATGGGTCCTGGTGGGCTGAAATGATAATTGGGAATATTTTCGCCAAGGTACAACAAAAAATTTCAAGGAATCTTGAGCGTGCCAAAGATAACGTCGGGTAAAGAAAAACGTATTGCGGAGGTTGTTTACAGGCTTTTGCTTGAGTAGTAAATCATTGACCGCGTTCAATCTATTTCTTTTGACACTACGTCAACAAACGCTGGGCAATTCCAAGATGCGACACTATTGCTTGAGCAAACAATGGAATAAGACCTTTTCTATCTACATTAAAATATCATATCTACATTAAAATATCATATGTATAAACTGCAATTGAAAGAAGTATGACTACCGAAATGTGGCACGAATATGTCTTGTGTTCAAAGGCTGGCAAAGTTCTTAAATGAATTAAATCGGACCAAATGGAAGAAGCTTCCCTTTGAAAAACTAAACCTCTGAAACACGCCAAGTTGGACCCAAAAGTCTTATTAAATTTTGTCGTGCTATGTTTTAAAAATTGATATACCTTTTTTCTTTTTATATCAAAATGTTCGTTTCAAAATTTCAAAAAATTTCTTACGATATCGAATATACGAAAAGTAAAATTCGCTCCAGTCAATTATACAACCTTTTTCCTTTATATGGGAAAACAATTGCCACCTTTGACAATTGTCGATGATATTAAAAACCCTAACGCATGAACCAATTCCTCTGTAATTCCGATTGTAGAGTTTTTTTTGTTTGTTTTAAAAATTTAAGTTTTTACATTAGCCCAATTGCAAAACTCCAAAACAAACAAAAAATGCAAAACAAGTTTGGTGCGGTTTTTTGTGTTGTTTGTTTTTTTCATATTTTTTGGCCAAATATGATTTATAACCATTAAAGTTGTAGTTTATTATTTTTTTATCTTTACATCTACCCGAATCGTTTTGTACTTCGTTCTTAACGTCCTTGAATCATAAATGAACTGTGCAAAAAGTTAACAATAATATTCATAAATAAATAAATTGTAAATGTATTTTTAGTTTTATGTTGCTTTTTTTGGTTACTCGGTTAGTGGATTGGTGGAATGATGGTGAACATAGGTGGTTTATAGCGCTTTTTATAATTTATTGAGTGAAAATTTGGAAACAAACAGTGTGAGTGAGTGTGTGTGTATGTGAAGGTAAAATGGTTGCCTTTGCTACATAAATACACATTAACATTAGAGTGACTCAAAAAAAAAAGTTGATGATGTACCCCCCTCAAAATGAACTTTGACATGTTTTATGAAGATTCCCAAAATATTTGGGCTCTAGCGATAATCTCCCGTGAGCTAAACGGCGTCAAAAAAGGGTCAAAAAATGGTATTTTTCATGAATATAAAATTCAGTAAATTTTTTTTTGTCCAATGAATGACCAGATATAATAGATATTTAGGAATTCTTTGATTCTGCATTAAAACATATTAAAAATCTAACCACAGACTCGAGATAACGAGATGTTTATGTCAGTTGTTTGATGCTTTTCAATTCGAATTTACTGAAAACTTAAATAACTTTGGTATTTTTTGTCCGATTTTCACTTCTAATACATCGTTAGAAAGGTGTTGACCACCGCTTGGGATTTTAGTCAAAAATTAACCCTTAACTGCACTGTCTTACTTTTTTATAACATTTACTTCGACATCATTAAAAACCCATTTTATAACCACAAAAATCGTATCTTTGTGCAGGAAACACGTTTAATTAATATATTTGGCCACAATTAATTTAACCCATGCATGATCAAAATATTTTGGCAAACATTTTTAAAAAGTTTTTGCTGAAATTATTGAAAGCTAGTTGTAATACTTAAAAAAATAAAATTAAAAAAGGTTTTGTTTATTTTAGTCAAAAATTAACCCTTAACTGCACTGTCTTACCTTTTTATAACATTTACTTCGACATCATTAAAAACCCATTTTATTTTATATTTTTAAAGTATTACAACTAGCTTTCAATAGTTTCAGCAAAAACTTTTTTAAAGATGTTTGCCAAAATATTTTGATCATGCATGGGTTAAATTAATTGTGGCCAAATATATTAATTAAACGTGTTTCCTGCACAAAGATACGATTTTTGTGGTTATAAAATGGGTTTTTAATGATGTCGAAGTAAATGTTATAAAAAAGTAAGACAGTGCAGTTAAGGGTTAATTTTTGACTAAAATCCCAAGCGGTGGTCAACACCTTTCTAACGATGTATTAGATGTGAAAATCGGACTAAAAATACCAAAGTTATTTAAGTTTTCAGTAAATTCGAATTGAAAAGCATCTAAAAATGACATAAACATCTCGTTATCTCGAGTCTGTGGTTAGATTTGTAAAATGTTTTAATGCAGAATCAAAGAATTCCTAAATATCTATTATATTTGGTCATTCATTGGACAAAAAAAAATTTACTGAATTTTATATTCATGAAAAATACAATTTTTGGACCCTTTTTTGACGCGGTTTAGCTCACGGGAGATTATCGCTAGAGCCCAAATATTTTGGGAATCTTCATAAAACATGTCAAAGTTCATTTTGAGGGGGGTACAACTTTAACTTTTTTTTTGCCCATATAAGGTGAGTCGGTCTAATTAACATACATTATTCACACAAACATACATAATGTGAATAGAAAGTATGCGAACTTTTATAAAAAAAAAATATTTTTAATATTCGGTCGGGCAAAGTCAACAGTAAAGATTTGAGTGACCAGAATAATTTTTTTTATTTTTTTTTTTTTTGAGGTCTTCCCCTTTAAAAAAAATATTTTTTTTTAAGGATTTTTCGAAAATATCTAGTGGTCGCTCTCGCGGTTTTTTTACGAAAATACACTGAAAAAAGATTACTTAATTTAAGACAAGGTGACCTTAATTTAAGAAAAGTCGGGCTTGCAAGGTCTCCAAAGAAATTAGTTCTTATTCCAAGTACATTTTTTTTTTCTACAAAATAGCAAAGCACTTTACTTAAATGTATCTTAAAAGCAAATAAAATTGTAGTTAATTAATATAAGGTTAATTATTTTAATCCAGAAAAAAACATTTTTTTTTTAAGTAAAAATTTTCTTAAACTTAAGCATTATTTGGATCCTATGGAGTCCCAATGTAAGGACTAGGGTTGCCAGATACTAGAAGTCAAATAACTGGACAATGGAAAGTTTTCAACTGGATTTTGAAAAAATAACTGGACTCATACATATTTTTTTTTTTTTATTTAAAAAAATTAACCAATTTTCATATGTGAGAGATTTTAGACTACTTTTCAAATATAACATCAATTAAAAATCTCGGCCACGGAAAATGTGCCTTTTTTAAGCATTTCCATTACTTTTTCGAGCATCTCGAAATTTTGATTTTGAGCTCGTCAAAGGTCTGAGGATTGCTGGCGCAGATTTTTATTTTCAAATAACCCCACAAAAACCCCGGAATGGTCAAATCTGTAAATCTAGGTGGCCAATTAAAATTTCTTAGAGGTGCGATATCAAAAAAGGGGCGACAATAACTGACATTCATTTGCAGATTTGATCCCTTCAGATATATTTTTTGGGGGGTTATTTGAAAAGAAAAATGTTCGAAACAATCCTCAGATCATCAACGTGCTCAAGGAAAACACTCGTGCCGAAATTAATTATGAAACAAGTAAGAAAATTATAGTCCATATAATACTCTACACCAGAGTTTCTCGGAAAATAGGTACCGGAAAATGGGTCCTATGGACCGATTAGATCTGTATTTTGTCAATCTTTTAATAATCGTAAAAAACACTCACAAATCAAATTTGAGTGAAATATGCTTCTATTTGTTAACAATAAACCGCTTTAACTGAATATCGGGCCAAATTTTCACAAGGGGCCTTAGTCCAAAACTGGTCCGATAATTGTCAGATTTCATTAGGTTTTTTAAATACGCGTTTAACATAACCAAACAAAATTTTAATTAAATATTTTCTATTTTCATGAAGTTTGAGAAATTTATATGAAAATCGGGAAGGTAGTTTATATGGGGGCTACAAAAAGACAAAACACGTTTACCTGCCAAATTTCGAAAAGATACCTATTATAATACTGTTATTAGAGTCATTTGAGTCAAAACTAAAAAGGATCTTTGTATGGGGGCTAAGTCTAAATATGGACCGATTTTTTCCAATTTCAATAGGCTTCGTCCTTGGGCCAAGAGAGGATTAAGTTTTAAATTTCAAGTCATTTGATTGAAAACTGTGACCTGTATCGTGTTTACACCGTTTAAATCGACTCAAAAATTGATTATAAGTCGCTCGGTATACTTATAGTTGGGTCTAGGACCAATATTTCGGGTAGTTACAAACATCATTACAAACTCATTATACCCTGTACCACATTGTGGTGCCGGCTATAAAAGGAATGAAAATGCAGCAAAAAGAAAAAGTACTTTTTGCTGTTTTATTCATAATTTATGTTTTATTCAAAAAATAGTCAAACATATCTATAAAATATATTTTTTAAAAAAAATAATTGTTAAAGTTGAAGAAATTCGTTTTTAACTGGAAAAATTATGTTTTAACTGGAAACTGGACCAGACTCAAAATAACTGGAAAATCCAGGCCATTCCAGGCCGTCTGGCAACCCTAGTAAGGACCCTCCGCTCATGAGTATGTGAGTGCACTCTTATAGGATCACTATCGATTTTGATCCAACATTTTGGTCAGATTCACTCTACCTTGCATAGTTTTCGAGATAGGGGAATGGGGTCTTAAGAAATTGGATCATGAAATATCTCAAAAACAACACCATTTTCAATTATATTTCAGAAATAGTCAATTGTATTTCAGATTTCCATTGTATTTCAGAAATAGTCAATTGTAACTAAATTAGATTCTGATAAATGTTCTCGAATCATTCAATTAAAAAATTTATATTTGATTTTTTCTGTAAGTACAGATCGAGCACGGGCTCTAATTATATTTGTTATAAGGGTTCAAGTTGAAAAAATGCAGAAGAAAAATTGAATTTCTAAAAATTATAGACATTTCTGGTATTTCCTATACCGGTTTCAAACACCCCAGTTGGTGTCATCATCAGTAGGATTTTAAATGTCGGTTTGTCTTGTTAATGAAAACTGTTTTTTATATATCACAAAATCCACCAGAAAACACATAAAAAATGCTATTTTCTGACCTTAGGTCTTTCGATTTTCTTTATATTGACGGTATGCATTTTCAATAAAGCCAATAAAACATATCCATTTTCAGTTTTTTTAATTTTAAAAAAATCGCGATTTTTTCGCGAATTTAATTTTCTTCAAAAATTTAAAAAATCAAAAAAGTATGTTAATTTGAACAGCCATATCTTCTAAAGTATCTATCGGATTTCTACGATTCAAAAAGCATTTAATTCAAACGTTCGTCCTTTTTTATACCAATGCAATAAAAAAAAAGTTTTTCCAAAAAAAGTGCATTTTTGATGCAAATGCAATTTTTTGATGCATTTTTCAAAACTTTCTCCCCCTTCAATTTTTTTGAAACCTGCATAATTTGAAAATATGGCATTTTTTACACAAAATTGAGTACCGTTTTTTTTGTGACGGCGTTTCAAAAAATGTTCGTGATTTTTTTAAAACTACTTATTTGATTTTTTCCATACAAAAATTCTATTTAATGTTTATTTTGCAATTTTATCAAAAAAGTATGAAACTTTAAAAAGCCATTTCTTCGAAAGTATCTATCGGATTTCTACGACTCAAAAAGCATTCGATTCAACTGGTTAACCGTTTTTATACCAGTGCACTAACAAAAAATATTTTTTTAAAAAAATGCATTTTTGATGCAAATGCAATTTTTGGATGCATTTTTTAAAACTTTCTCCCCCTTCAATTTGTTTGAAACCTTGAAAATCGAAAATATAGCATTTTTTACATAAAACTGGGTGCATTTTTTTTGTGACGGCGTTTCACAAAATTTTCGTGATTTTTTTTAAAACTGCTTATGTAGTTTTTCCTTAGACTAAAATTTTTTTTGTTATTTTATGAATTTTATGAAAAAATTGTATGGAAAAACCAATAAGGTATTTTTAAAAAAATTACAAAATTTTTACGAAACTCCGTCACAAAAAAAGCTGTACGCAATTTTGTGTAAAAAATGCTATATTTTCGATTTATGCAGGTTTAAAAAAAAATTGAAGGGGGAGAAAGTTTTAAAAAATGCATCCAAAAAATGCATTTGCATCAAAAATGCACTTTTTTTAAAAATATTTTTTTTTATTACATTAATATAAAGTAAGACTATCCTCTGAAACGAATGCTTTTTGAATTGAAGAAATCCGATAGATACTTCCGAAGATATGGCTATTCAAAGTAGCATACTTTTTTGATTTTTTCAATTTTTGAAGAAAATTAAATTCGCGAAAAAATCGCGAATTTTTTTATATATAAAAAACTGAAAATGGATATGTTTAATTGGCTCTATAGAGCACATGTGTACAAAAAATTAGATAAATTTGAAGACCCTCGGTCAGATTTTATAAAATCTTTGCTGGATTTCATGATATGTGAATATTTATAGTTTCTACAGAATAAATTTTTACAGTTTCCAACACTACAATTCTATTTCTAGCAATCTCAACCTCACTTCACTCACATAAAAAATCGGTTGGAATGAGGTTGCCACAACCGCAATACGGTTGTCGTAACCGGCTTGCGGTTGTCCCAACCGTACGCGGTTGCAGCAACCGTAAATTGAGGTTGTTATAACTTTTTTAAAATATTTTTGTGCCAGTTGCCACAAAATAAAAAAAAAAGTTGCTACAACTGCAAACCCCGGTTGTAGCAACCGTAAATAACGACATTTGCCGGTTGCAACAACCTCAAGTTCTCGGTTCCCTCAACTGATAATTGTAATAACAAAACTCCAAAAAATTCAATGTCATTAAATAAAAAAATATTGAGGAATACATTTATTTTTTCTCAAAATTTCAACATTTGATGAAAAAACAGGAATTTATAGATTTAATGGGGTAAGTTTTTGTAATATAATGATACTATAGTTTAACTAATGCCGTTTTTCTTCTTTTAATTTATAGAAATAATGGAATATGCTAAACTCTCGCACCAATTAAAAAATGGATCAAAAATTAACGCTATGAGATGGAAGTCCTCAAATTTGGATTTTGCAGAAAATGGTAATATAAAAACAGTGAAAAGAATAATTCAGAACCTGAAACTTTTTCTATGGAAAAAATTTCTCAAAATCTGAAACTTTTTCTGTAGAAAAATTGTTTCAGAATCTAAGCCTTTTTGTATAGAAAAAGTTTCTTAGAATCTGGGACTTTATCTATAAAACAATTCTCAGAATCTGAGACTCGTTCTAAAAAAAAAATTTTTCAGAATCTGAGACTTTTTCAATAGAAAAAATGTCCCAGAATCTAAGACTTTTTCTATAAAAAGATGTCTTTGAATCTGAGACTTTTTCTATCGAAAAAATGTCCCAGAATCTGAGACTTTTTCTATAGAAAAAATGTCTCAGAATCTGAGATTTTTTGTATAGAAAAAATGTCTCAGAATCTGAGACTTTTTCTATAGAAAAACTGTCTCAGAATCTGAGACTTTTTCTATAGAAAAAATGTCTCAGAATCTAAGACTTTTTCTATAGAAAAAATGTTTAAGAATCTGAGACTTTTTTTATAGAAAAAATGTCTCAGAATCTGAGACTTTTTCTATAGAAAAAATGTCTCAGAAAAAATGTCTGAGACTTTTTCTATAGAAAAAATGTCTCAGAATCTGAGACTTTTTCTATAAAAAAATGTTTCAGAATCTGAGACTTTTTCTATAGAAAAAATGTCTCAGAATCAGAGACTTTTTCTATAAAAAAAATGTCTCAGAATCTGAGACTTTTTCTATAGAAAAAATGTCTCAGAATCTGAGACTTTTTCTATAGAAAAAATGTCTCAGAATCTGAGACTTTTTCTATAGAAAAAATGTCTCAGAATCTGAGACTTTTTCTATAGAAAAAATGTCTCAGAATTTGAGACTTTTTCTATAGAAAAAATGTCTCAGAATCTGAGACTTTCTATAGAAAAAATGACTCAGAATCTGAGACTTTTTCTATGGAAAAAATGTCTCAGAATCTGACACTTTTTCTATAGAAAAAATGTCTTAGAATCTGACACTTTTTCTATAGAAAAAATGTCTTAGAATCTGACACTTTTTCTATAGAAAAAATGTCTCAGAATCTGAGACTTTTTCTATAGAAAAAATGTCTCAGAATCTGAGACTTTTTCTATAGAAAAAATGTCTCAGAATCTGAGACTTTTTCTATAGAAAAAATGTCTCAGAATCTGAGACTTTTTCTATAGAAAAAATGTCTCAGAATCTGAGACTTTTTCTATAGAAAAAATGTCTCAGAATCTGAGACTTTTTCTATAGAAAAAATGTCTCAGAATCTGAGACTTTTTCTATAGAAAAAATGTCTCAGAATCTGAGACTTTTTCTATAGAAAAAATGTCTCAGAATCTGAGACTTTTTCTATAGAAAAAATGTCTCAGAATCTGAGACTTTTTCTATAGAAAAAATGTCTCAGAATCTGAGACTTTTTCTATAGAAAAAATGTCTCAGAATCTGAGACTTTTTCTATAGAAAAAATGTCTCAGAATCTGAGACTTTTTCTATAGAAAAACTGTCTCAGAATCTGAGACTTTTTCTATAGAAAAACTGTCTCAGAATCTGAGACTTTTTCTATAGAAAAACTGTCTCAGAATCTGAGACTTTTTCTATAGAAAAACTGTCTCAGAATCTGAGACTTTTTCTATAGAAAAACTGTCTCAGAATCTGAGACTTTTTCTATAGAAAAACTGTCTCAGAATCTGAGACTTTTTCTATAGAAAAACTGTCTCAGAATCTGAGACTTTTTCTATAGAAAAACTGTCTCAGAATCTGAGACTTTTTCTATAGAAAAACTGTCTCAGAATCTGAGACTTTTTCTATAGAAAAACTGTCTCAGAATCTGAGACTTTTTCTATAGAAAAACTGTCTCAGATTCTTAGACTTTTTCTATAGAAAAACTGTCTCAGAATCTGAGAAAAACTGTCTCAGAATCTGAGACTTTTTCTATAGAAAAACTGTCTCAGAATCTGAGA
This sequence comes from Pegoplata infirma, assembly GCA_963921195.1. Classification (NCBI taxonomy): domain Eukaryota; kingdom Metazoa; phylum Arthropoda; class Insecta; order Diptera; family Anthomyiidae; genus Pegoplata; species Pegoplata infirma. The sequence goes on from CAWUER010000155.1 coordinate 27,891, forward strand.
CTTTTTCTATAGAAAAACTGTCTCAGAATCTGAGACTTTTTCTATAGAAAAACTGTCTCAGAATCTGAGACTTTTTCTATAGAAAAACTGTCTCAGAATCTGAGACTTTTTCTATAGAAAAACTGTCTCAGAATTTGAGACTTCTATAGAAAACCTGTCTCAGAATCTGAGACTTTTTCTATAGAAAAACTATCTCAGAATCTGAGACATTTTCTATAGAAAAACTGTCTCAGAATCTGAGACATTTTCTATAGAAAAACTGTCTCAGAATCTGAGACGTTTTCTATAGAAAAACTGTCTCAGAATCTGAGACTTTTTCTATAGAAAAACTGTCTCAGAGTCTGAGACTTTTTCTATAGAAAAACTGTCTCAGAATCTGAGACTTTTTCTGTAGAAAAACTGTCTCAGAATCTTAGACTTCTTCTATAGAAAAACTATCTCAGAATCTGAGACTTTTTTTATAGAAAAACTGTCTCAGAATCTGAGACTTTTTCTATAGAAAAACTATCACAGAATCTGAGACTTTTTCTATAGAAAAACTGTCTCAAAATCTGAGGCTTTTTCAATAGAAAAACTGTCTCAGAATCTGAGAATTTTTCCATAGAAAAGCTGTCTCAGAGTCTGAGGCTTTTCTATAGAAAAACTGTCTCAGAATCTGTGACTTTTTCCGGGACATTTTTATTATAGAAAAAGATTCAGATTTTTCCTATAAAAAAATTTTCAGATTCTGAGTTATTTTTCTCATAGAAAAAGTCCCAGATTCTGAAATATTTTTCCTGAAGAAAAAGTTCCAGATTTTGAGAAGAAGAATTCTTTGTATCGGATTTTTAGTAAACGAATTAAAACCACATAAAAATGTAACATTAAGTATATTATTTTTAGTATTAAGTCATTTATATAACTATATTTTTTCAAACAATAAAAAAAGCAAAAAAAAATTTAAAAAACGTGTCTTATAATTGGTATTTTATTTTGTATTTTGGCATAATATCGAAAATATATTAAACACAGCTATGGTTGGGACAACCGGCAATACGGTTGCCATAACCGGCAAATGCCGTTATTTGAGGTTGCAGCAACCGGCATTTGTCGGTTGCTACAACTGTAAATTGTCGGTTGCTACAACCGTATATTTACCGGTTGCAGCAACCTCAATCTGAGGTTGGAACCTTGTACGGTTGAGACAACCGTATTTTGCTGTGAGTGTTCATACTTTCTTTCAACTTTTTTGTCTCTTACATTATTTCGCAAGGGTTACCAACATCATCTGGAATTGCAGACACAAATGAAGGAATTTGCATTTTCTGTTTCGGAGACGTGCCTACTGGCGACATATTTTGTCAGTATTTTATTTTATTTTTTCTGTAAGTACAGATCGAGCACGGGCTCTAATTATATTTGTTATAAGAGTTCAAGTTGAAAAAATGCAGAAGAAAAATTGAATTTCTAAAAATTATAGACATTTCTGGTTTTTCCTATACCGGTTTCAAACACCCCAGTTATTGTCATCATCAGTAGGATTTTAAATGTCGGTTTGTCTTGTTAATGTTTTTTTATTATAATTTTTGTGTAAGTCTGTAAATTTTGGCAACAGAAATCAATAAAAATTTTAATATTTTAAAAAAAATATCCGAGATTAAAGACATTCTTTATATTTTAGAATTGGTTCACGATAATCTTTTTCTAAAATGAAATGTAACTAAATTAGGTTCTGATAAATTTTTCTAAAATAATCACTTAAAAAATTCTTTATTTTTGTGTAGTTTTGGAAAAGAAATTATTAAAATTTTTAATAATAACAAAAAATTCTCAGAGATTAAAGACATTCTTTCAAGTGTAAATTGTATCAGATGCTAAAACATTTTTCTATAGAAAATTATAAGAATCTTAAAAATTGTTTCAAAGAAAAGTCTCAGATTCTATGACAGTCTCCTTATTAAGCGACATTTTTGTTATAGAAAACGTTTTGTGACTCATACATATATCCAATAGAAAAAGTTTCTCTGGTTGATTATAATAATAAAATAATTTTTTAAGAAAAGACTCCGATTGTAAGACATTTTTTCTAGAATCTAAGATGTTTCTTCTATACAAAAGTCTAGGACATTCTTAAATTCTTAAACATTGTTCCTATACAAAAAGTCTTACTGGGCTATTCATAATGAGTAAATCTATGTAGATTTATCAAAGACTATCAATACTTAAAGATATGTGAAGTCTCCCTTCTTCTGTTAAACCCTCTATTAAATTCCCTTTACTAAGTCCGCCATCGAACTGGACGTTTGATCAAACAAAAAAAAATCCCTTAAGTTCGATATAAAAAAAGAAAAAGTGTTGCAATTTGGCGATTTGCAGACTAAAGGTAGCGTTTTTTTTTTTCATCTAGGTGTAAAAAAAGTTTTTTTTTGTGGATTATCGGGAAATCCAATGCCTTTTTATTTGCTGAGAATTTGTTTTAAACACTTTTAAAGGTATTTCTTAAATAATATTATCATAATAATTATAAATTGATACATTTTATCAAAATTTATTAAGCGATTTTTCGATATAAAAAGTTTGCATTATTTGTCAAACCAACAATATTTATTTAACATTATCGTATTTTCCTCATCTAACAGTTTTGGTACCTTCTGTTATCAAGTCACAAAATTTTAAGAGTGGGATACAAAGAGCTTGGATTTATTTGACTGATATTGAATGAATATTTGTCAAATAAAGGTACTTCAAGTATACTTTAAGAATTTCGAAAAAACCCCCTTAGATTCTGAGAAAATCTTTACTTTTTCTATAGAAAATATGATTTAGATACAGATTCTGTATTTATAGAAAAAGTTTAAAATTCTTAGACATTTTTCCTATGGAAAAAGTCTCAAATTCTAAGAAAGGTTTTCTATTAAAAAATCTCAAATTCTGAGAAGTATACAAAAATCTCAGATTCTGAGACATTTTTCTTATTTAAAAAAAAAAAAACAGATTCTGAGACGTTTTTCGTAAAGACCTTTTTGACCTTTTGGCCCGCTTAATGTGAGATTGTGCGGCTACCAAAAAAGAGAATTTAACAATTTCTTAAAAAAGTGATATTCTTTTTTAAACATTTGTCAGATTACATTTTTAGCATAGTATTTTCACACACAAAACTATGAATTCAAATATACTTTAACAACTACCACACACTCAAAAAAATAAAACTGTAAAGTTAACAAACTTTTTTTTGTTAACTCGAGTTTACTGGCTTTTTAGCAAATTTTTAGTTAAAATCAGCGTTTTAACTACTTTTTTTAGTTAAGTTCGATTTACGAAAATACTAGTTTTGTACAAATTTGGAATTAATTTTTTTTGTTGACTTTAAAACAGAGTTTACGAATTTTTACTAATTAATTTGCTGATTTTTTGTAACATTTTTGTCAAGTCGAAAATTTTAAACATTTCTTGTGTAGCCTCCTATGCAAATCTCATTAGTCCTACTTAAGCTGAACTTAACGCTGTGAAGAATATTTTTTTTTTTTTTATTTTAAAAAAAAGGTTAGCTGAATTCACCTAATAAAAAATGTTACGAAATTTTCAGCTGAATTTTTAGTTAAAATTACTGTTTTTTTGCTACATTCATTCTACGAAAAGTTAACTAAATATTTTTTGTAAAATTAACTAGAAATTTAGTAGGTTCAAAATCAGGTGTTTTTTTAGTTAAATTTAACTAAATTTTTTGCCAACTTTACAGTTTTTTTTTTTTGAGTGCATATCAACCCATACACATGCCAATGTTTACCTTTTGGAAAAAAAAAACAAAAAGTTTTTGTTTTTACAAAATTTCATAAACATTTCGTGAGTTTTGATAATAATATGCAAACAAATAATTTCTCGTGACAATTTTTGCTGCATTTTATGGCAACTTTGGCCTTGATACATTAAAACAATTAATACAACTAAGAAAGGCGGGGAAACAAAATTAAACTACCCACCTGAGTGTGAGGGATGTGAGATGAAGTGAAAGTTCAAAACAAAAAGATTTTTTATAAACATAATACAAAAGTATATAAAATTAGCAAATAGCTGTATTTTCAAACCCGAGTAAAAATTTTTATATGATGCAATATATAATGATATATGACACAATATATATTAATACGCAATTTGATCCGAATAATGGTGGATGTTTTTGCATTAAAAAAGATCTACTTGTATAAAATATGATTTGATTTCATCCGAGTTTTGACCAGACATTGCCTTATATTGGTGGATCTAATTAGATCTAATTGCACAAAAACATATAAAATCCTGCTGTTTTTTGGTTTGGGTTGAGATACACCACAGGTCAACGATACATTCACCAAACATATAATTTTCAAAAATAAAAAAAATGTTTGGGTACGCTTCGAACCAGATAGGTGATATACATAACCCTAACAAGAAATGTTTAGGAACATTTTAAAAAGTTTCTTATACTTTGCCTAAAAAACTTAGAAAATTTTTGGTTAATTGTAAACATATATACACTCAAAAAAAAAAAACTGTAAAGTTAGCAAAAAATTTAGTTAATATTAACTAAAAAAACACCTGATTTTGAACTTACTAAATTTCTAGTTAATTTAACAAAAAAATATTTAGTTAACTTTTCGTAGAATGAATGTAGCAAAAAACCCGTAATTTTAACTAAAAATTCAGCTGAAAATTTCGTAACATTTTTTATTAGTTGAATTCAGCTAAACTTTTTGTAAAAAATTTTAAGTTTGTTAAATATTGGTTTTAAACACTAACACTAACACTTCACTTATTTTTTCTTATTTTTTTCACAGCATTAAGTTCAGCTTAAGAAGGACTTATGAGATTTGCATAGGAGGCTACACAAGAAATGTTTAAAATTTTTCACTTGACAAAAATGTTACAAAAAATCAGCAAATTAATTAGTAAAAATTCGTAAACTCAGTTTTAAAGTCAACAAAAAAAATTAATTCAAAATTTGTACAAAACTAGTATTTTTGTAAATAGAAATTAACTAAAAAAAGTAGTTAAAACGCTGATTTTAACTAAAAATTTGCTAAAAAGCCAGTAAACTCGAGTTAACAAAAAAAATTTTGTTAACTTTACAGTTTTATTTTTTTGAGTGTAGGTTTATATGGAACAGCATAAGCTATATGAGCAATTGTCATTAACTTTTAATATTTAAGAAAAAAAAAATTGCGATTTTTTTTTCGTTGCACATTGATAAGACTTTGTAGGTAAATAACATTATAAATAAGTAATTCAAATCCGTCCGCGTGCATTAATTTGAGCGATCGCACCCAAAACTATGGCGGTTTAAAGTTAAAATTTTTTAAAAAATTGTCAAAATTACATTTTTTATCCGAAGTTAACCAAACGTACCATTTTGTATTATGCTTACCCAGAGCTAAAATACATATTCAAACATGCATAAAATTTTTGCTAAATATCGAGATATTTGCATTTAACCAATTTTTTTTCGGCACATTTTCCAATATTTTGGAAATAAAAATGTTTCCAGCGATTTTATTTTTTTTAGAAAAATATTACCAAATGCATTAACAAAATCTCAACAAATTCTTAGTTAACACCATTATACTATCTCTAATAGGTAAGAAACAGCAGTGGTTTAAAGGGAACATTTTTGAAAAAAAAAATTAATAATTTTAAATTAATTTTTTTTTTTAATATTAAATGTCTGATTTTACAGTGTTGTCCTTCACTGAATATTGAAACTATTCAAAGTATGATTCATAATGCTAATATTAAGGTTATTACGAAATATTTTAACGTTATTACTAATTTATGAAGGTTATAAAAAATTTTAGCGATTTTTCGCGATTTTCGCGACTGCAAAAATCAATGGACTAATTTTGAAATATTATTTGAATAAGACATGTCAAAATCTATCAAAATACATTTCTTTTCTACTTTATTTAAGTAATGTCAGATTTTATATAACCATTAAATTTAAAGGTATCAAAAATTTAAAACCACCGAAAAACTGCTTAAACGTTAAATTTTTTCGGGTGCGAATTAATTGAAGATAGAGAATTAAAAAGACTACCAAACGCGCCTTTCACCGACCAATTTCTATAAGCGGCCTGGATGTGCCTTACAAAAAAGTGAAAACTGAAAAACACCGCGGAATTCGCCAATATTAACTTTTGATCAATGTTGCTTTCCATGATTTATTATATTTGCACATACCATTGTTTCTACATGTTCAACTTTCAGCCATGCACATTTGGCTGTCAAATAAAGCAAAACAAAAATATCGAAATTTTGCAAAAAATTTTAAAAGTTCATAAAATTTTTGCAATTGAATATTTTTTGGGTGCGTTTGTAAATCAAGTGGGAAATGGTAAATTATAAAGTTCACAAAGCATTCGGAACCATTCGGAATAAAACTGGGAGTGTGCCTCGCAAAAAACAGACTTTTTAAAAAATTCACGTTTTTTCTTCCCATCTTTGGAGAGCTGCAGCTTCGTAACCATTGCGAGCACATCACTCGAATCAGTCTCAGATTGTGCATATTTACAAGGGCTTTTACCATGTGTATTTGAATTTTAAAATTACAGTTTGCACCAAAAGCTAAAAGCTAAAATCAAAAAACCTCGAAAAATTGAAAATTGAAAAAAATTGGTATCAAAGATTTAGGTCCATGTAACTTTTTTCTTATTGATGGCACATCCACCGAACCTACACCAAATAATTGCCCAAGTCTACTGATTAAACGGTATTAAATTTGGAGCAATAGATTTAACGCACCCAACAATATGGAACTTTGAACGAAAAATTTCATGAGAGTATCAAGCGATTTTTTTACATTTTTCAACTTTGCACGTTCCTTACCACGAGATAATGAGACTATTTGCGCTGTGCCTTTGCAGAATTACTCACTATGGTTCCCTTAACATATCTACATTCACAGGTACCACCTAGTTTACAAATAAAAATGTTATTGCGAAATTAGTAAAATATCACAAGCGTTAAAAGTTAATGACAAAAGTCCATATATAATTTTAAGTTAAATTATACAGAAAAAGAAATTTTGTATTGACCCTCATATAATTTTATATAATTATATCAACCGTACACCTTTTAATCCGAATCATGATTAAATTATATATTACTACATATGACTGCATTAAAAAAATTTAGAAAATATCTCAGGGATGTATAATCATTAAAGGTGTCCTTACGACTAAGGTAATTTTTCAAAATCACTTTTTGATACCTGGTAGGGTCCTAAATTGTAGTTTAGTATCTAAAAATTAGTGAGCCAAAATTTGGGGACAATCGGATAAAAATAACTCGTGCCGAAAATGGATTGAAGTTTTGGGACACTCTTATATGATGAAAAAAACCCATTTTTTCTAGTTTTTTGAAAAATATTGGTATATGGTATTTTTTGTTAAATTTTTTGCTAAATAATATGAAAATGGTAATAAATTACCTTTCCAAAAAGCTTAAATAAATTCAAATCGGATAAAAAATAAGCAGTTTACGCATACATGCTCCAGACCATTGCGTGGTTTTTAAAGCCAAAATTTAAAAATGTTTATAATTTTTAGGCAAAAAAATAAAAAATAATAATTTTTACTTTATAATGTTATTAAATACATGTTATAGATAAAAACTAACAAATATTGTAGTCTAGTTTTTTTTTTTAATTTGGCGTGGGTAGTTATATATTTTCCGCGGATTTCAAAGAAAATGTGTTTTTCTATGATAATTAAGCTAATATGGAAAAAAATGTTGTGTATTGTACTATACCAAGTGTAAAACATAAATTCTGTAAATTTTTAGAGAAATAGGGCATCTTTAACCCCTTTTCAGCGAGGTGAAATGACAAATTTGGGACATTACATATCTCTTTAATACAAGATATCTGCGTATATCCGATTTCTCAAAAGTTACAGAATTTACATTTTACGCTTCGTTCCGTACAACAAAGAACAAATTTTCCCATATTTGCTAAATTATAGTGAAAAAAACGCATTTTATTTGGAATTAGCGGAAATTTTATCACCACCGGCGAAAAATAAAAAAAATCTTAACTACCATATCTGCTATTTTTAATCGTAAACACGTTTTCAATATTATCATAAAGTAAAATTTTTTTTTTTTATTTTTTTGCATAAAAATTTTGAAAATTTTGAAATTCTGGCTTTAAAAATCATACAATGGTCTGGGGTATGCCAAATTTTTTGTACAATGGTCTGGGGTATACCAAATTTTTTGTAAATTTACAAAACAAATATGAAAATTTAAAAAACAAAATTGTATACTTACAGAAAAAAGTTGTAATTTTACAAAAATGAAGTAGAAAATACAAAAACAATATTGTAAATTTACAAATTATTTGGTTAAACTACTGTTTGTACGGCAAAAAATAAGAAAAATGGTATCTTTACAATAAAAATTGTAAATTTACCACTTTTTATTGTAAATATACAAGTTGTTTGCCATAAAAAACAGTAGTTTAACCAAACAATTAGTAAATTTGCAATTTTGTTTTTTTGATTTTCTACTTTATTTTGTAAATTTACAACTTTTTTTTGTAAGTTTACAATTTGTTTTGTAAATTTTAATATTTTTTTTTTTTTCAAATTTACAATTTTTATTGTAATTGTACGTGTTTTTCAATATTTTCTTGCGGTAAAAACAGTAGTTTAACCAAATAATTTGTTAATCTACACAGAAAAAAATATGAAGGAAACAAATTTGAGTAATCACTTGTTTAAATTTAAAATTTAAATTTCAAACATTTAATAAATTTTTATTAAAAATTTACTCAATACTATTAAATCGTTTATTGGTGCAAAATTGAGTAATTTTTTACTCAATAGTATTAAAAATTTACTCAAATATTTTTTTTATTTTTTTCTGTGTACAATTTATTTTTTTATTTTCTATTTTTTCTTTGTAAAATAACAGCCTATTTCTGTAAGTTTACAATTTTGTTTTGTAAATTTACCAAATTTTTTGTAAATTTCCAAAAAAAAATGTTTACCTCGAAGTTAATATTTTTAAAAAAAAAATTGTAAATTTACATTTTCTTTTGTTACATCAATTTACATTACGGGGATTCTTGCTAGCACATATTTTACAAAACCTGCCCCGTAAAATCACGGGGATTTTATGTCATTTTACAAACTTTTTTTTTTGAGTGTACAAATAATAGCAGTTATGATTAATAGCACATTCAGACTGACTTTGAAACCTCGTTGAAAATACGTATTTTCATTTTCAAAACTCAGCCGTTCACACCCGAAAAATTTGACACTTATCACGTTTTCAAAATTTACCGAAAAAAATTCGCGATTATACCCGCTTAAAAAACACACAACAAATTAATTTACACGATATTTTAAAATAATTTATTAAAATCTTTTGTTTATTGTTGTTTTTTATTCAAATATTTTAATATTTTTATTTTTTTTTATTTTTGACACTTTCTTTAATTTATTTTCTTTTGTTATAACAGTTGTAAAAAAGAGGAGAACTATGAAATTTAAAAGGTTTCGATCGTACATTCGTTGAAACCTCAATACAAAAAGGTTTCAATTTGTATGGGAAAATACGTATTTTCAAATGAGGTTTGGCTCGAAACCTCGTTAAACGGGGTTTCGATGCCAATGTGAATGCACTATAATTTTCGAATGAAAAATTTTAAAAACTTTGCTAAAGAAAGGAACAATCAGAAAAAATCAGTAAAATTGCCAATAAATTGGAAAACTGCCAAGATAAATAAAAAAATTTCAATAATCAAATGTGGATGGTATTTGGTACAACCTAGTTTAACATATTACACTAGTTTACAGAGATTTTGGCCAACGACATTTTGTATTTATTTTCCATATAAAAACTAGCGCTGAATCAAAAATGAAGTTCAACGTTGCAAATGTAAAACAGTTTTCGAGATGAATTCAATTTATGAATTCAATTCATATTCACTGCGCCGATATAAGCGCTCGAATGAAATGCTCCAAAGTGGGACATTGCGCACAAATATCATGTCAGGTTTGCAGGTTTGTACAGGTACAAAACAAAAAATATTCCCTTACAAAACTGCTTATAGGCAAGCAGTATTTTTTGCTGGGTAGTCATTCATATTTTTTCTAACCCTTAAGTTAATTACTTGGTAATTAAAGTTTTTGCTGGGATTGAGAACTCTAATAAATACTTATTTACATTTATTTACTACGGTATGCATTAATATTTACTAAGGCGTATCACAGTGATTCGTTTTATTGACAAAAATCAAAAAAAGAAGTATGTCTTCAATGTTGATAACACTGTGTGACGGTGAAAAAGTAACCTGGGTTTTGACCATCAATTTTACATAATTCGGGCATGCTGATTCCAATGGTCCAAGCCATTTTCAAATCTAAGGTACAGTTTTTTCGCAAAACATCTTCAAAGTTTTTCACGTCCCCGTGAAGTTTTTTGAATAAAAAATATTTTGTGTGCGAAAAAGTCGGTCGTTTATAGTTGAAATTAAAGGATTATATCTGTAACTACATTTTAACTACAAATTCCGCTACTAAAAGTTTAAAACTTTAACAGAGTTTCGCGTTTTATCCCATTTTTTCTCATTTTTTAGCATTTTCGCGATTTTAAATGCCGAAATAAATACCGACCTAAACAACCGTTTCAGCTTAGTATATTTGCACCAAAGGAAATATATTCCCATTAAAATATGTTTCATTTATCAATCGCATAGCACTAAAATTTCGCGATTTGTCAAAATTTCTCTATGACAGCATCACTTTCCAACAGGACCAGAAGGTCCAGATTTTGATATATTGTGTAAAAACCTCAAAAAAGTATTTGTGCCAAATTTCAAACAAAAATGTTCTCATCTTAAAAAGTTTTAATAAAAAAACATTTATTTCGCCCTTCTAAATTATATTAAACAAGTGTTTTATTTAAATTAGTAGTATTTAGTAAAATGTTTTCCTTTTGTTTTTGTAATTAAAACTTAATAATTTAATTTAGTAAGGTGAAATAAAAGTTTTTCTACAATAACTTTTGAAGTTGAAAACATTTTTGTTTGAAATATGACACAAATACTTTTTTGAGGATTTAACACAATATGTCACAAGCTGGACCTTGTGGTCATCTTGGAAAGTGATGCAGTCATAGAGAGATTTTAACTAATCGCTCATTTTTGGAGTGATGCGCTTGATAGGTGAAACGTATTTTCATAGAAATATATCCCATTTGGTGCATCTAAACTTATCTGAAGCGGTTGCTTAGGTCGGTATTTACTTAAGCATTTAAAATCGCGAAAATGCTAAAAAATTGGAAAAATGGGATAAAACGCGAAATATCACTTGAATTTCAAACATTTAATAGCGGATATGGTACTTAAAGTTAAGCTACAGTTATAGTCCTTCAATTTCAATTGCAAAAGAGCGACTTTTTTGCATACAAAAACTTTTTTATTTCAAAAAGTTCACGGGGACGTGAAAATCTTTGAAGACATTTCGCGAAAAAACTGTACCTTAGATTTAAAAATGGTTTGCACCATTGGATTCAGCATGTCCGAAATATATAAAATTGATGGTCAAATCTCATCCAAGATTTTGTCACGCTGTGTAATTTTTTGTATTTTTATAGTTTAATAGTAAACTAAAAAAAATATGAGCTTTTCTGATTTTTAAGAAGCCATATGTTGCCACAAGAGGACGCTAAAGTGTGGAAATTTAACGCTATTGTGTGTAAACAAAACAATTGAATTTTATAGGTTTACTAAAATAATTATAAAAAATCGAATTTTAAAAAATCAACGAACTTTTTTTTTGCAAAAGTTACTTAAATATATTTGCTAACAGTTGTATTTTCAATTTTTTAGAATTAATCTTAAAATACATTTTTGTATTGCTCTAAAATCTGTATTTTTTCTACTGAATCCCCAAAAATTTACAAATGTTGATGGAATCCATAAAAAAAAGTTCGTTAGTCAAAAAATTATTTTCTTTGCTTTTTCGATAGTTTAGACCAGCGGTTACCAACCTATGGTACGCGTACCACTAGGGGGTACGCGAAACTGTCCGCGGGGGTACGCAAAATTTTAATAATTTGGACATTCGTTTTAGATTAATCTTTCAATGCTGCACCCAAAAAAAACGTGGGTATTCAATACTAAAAATTTAACTAAATTTTAGTCCAAAGGACCAAGTGCAGAAATTGGTAACCAATACTTAAATTTTTTACTAAAATTATTGAAAACCAGTAAAAATGAACAATTTTAGTACTTTGAAGATACTAAAATTAGTAACTTATTAGTAGATTTTGGAAAAATTTAATCACTTACTAAACCTTTTACTGTAGAATTATTTTGAGTGTGGTTCCGCATCTGGCTTCCAAAGTTTTCCATAACGTCAGGTTTTTAAGAAAGTTGAGGTCAAAGTTCACAAAAAATGTTTTTTTGTGCAATTTAGAGAGCATTTTTTTGCTATATTTTGAGATCTGAACACTTAACCATTCGATGCTGATTCCGAATATGGTTCCCAAACTTTTCTATGATGTCAGGTTTTTGAGAAAATGTATTTGGGAAGTTTGTTTTACCCAATTGTATAAAAATAAAAACAACTTACATAAGCTTTAATAAAAACTTAAAGATAATTTTATTAATTCATTTAATAAATGTTGAGAAAAAGTGTGTTTTAATTTAAATGGGTTATATGAAAAAAGTTAAAGTTTTTACGTGTTGATCGTATTGATGCCGACAGGAAATAGAACGAGAAACTTCTTTTTTTCTTCGATGTGCATAACTTGTTATACCGGTTATTGCGGGTATCTGGTAGTTTGCAGTAATTGATAGTGACAGGGTGCCACATCTATGTAAAAGTTCTAAAAAACGTGTTTTTGGCATTTTTGAGACGGGTTGTGTTAGGCTCAAAATGCCCTTTCATTGTATATAGGGTGTTTCATTTGAATCTTGATCTGACCTTGTATTAAAAACAAAAACATTTAAAAAAAAATTAAAACACATTTTGTGTCCGCCCTCTGTGATGTGTTTTTGGAACTTTTTTTTAAGAGTTGTTTAATTTTTTGGTGTAGAAACGACTGGTGAAATCAGATTTGCAATATTTTTAGTTGTTTTTGCTCTGCAGAAAAATCAGTCCAAAATCCGCGTTTTCAGGTGCATTCAACCACCCCAAGGAGCGAAAAATTTTTCCAAAAAAATACCACCATTGTTTTGATCTCCCATAAATCCTTCAAAAAAATGATAATACCCGCAGATCAAAAATTTCAAAATTAACTCTAATATTTATATGAGAAGTTTTTTAACGAAAACAAAAAACTCGTTAGGGGGTACGCGGCTGACAAAATTTAAAATTAGGGGTACGCGAGCCAAAAAGGTCGGTAACCGCTGGTTTAGACTATAGTTTATAAGACAAAACAATAAAAATAACTAAAATTTTAGTTTAATTTTAACTAAAATAACTAATTTTAAAGTTTTAGTCTGAAGTTCGCAAAAAGTAAGTTTTTGTATGTGTCTTTATTTTAATTTTTTCAAAAGCTATATTATTAATGATAAAAATATTAGAAAAAAATCCAATATTAAATATTTGTTTTTACACATTGATATATTATATAGTATACTGTAAAAATATAACAAAAAAAATCAAAAAAAAAATATGCAGTACGTTTTGCTTTAAAAGTTATCTATGACTTTTACTAAAATCCCCAAACTTTAATGGCCTTCATAAAAAAAGTTCGTGAGTAAATTTTTTTTATTTTTTGTTTTTTTTTAAGCTGAAAAAAAAATTATTTTAAAAAATCTAAAATGGAATATTTTTGTTTAAAATGGAATATTTTAAATTTAAAAACTTCATCAACATTTTATTGTTTTTTTATATAAAGGGATTTATTGTATAGTATACCATAAATTTATAGTAAATAATTCGATAAAATAAGTTTACAGTGGGCCATTTTGCTTTAAAACCAGTATTTGATTTTTTTTTTTGAAAATTTTAGTTTTTATAAAAAAGTTCGTACTTAAAAATTATTTTTTATTGATTTTTTAACATCCTATACTGTTTTTTATACGATCAAATAATAAAAATAACTAAGTTTTTGAAAAAAATTAAAAAAATAAATAAAATAAAAATTTAAAGTACCCAAAAAAAAAAAAAAATGTTTAAGTTTTTTTGTTATTAACGGGGTATATACTTATGTGGTTATTCATAAAACCTAAAATATATTTAAAGTAGGTTTATTTGACAGATATTGCAGGAACAATTGTCAAATAAACCTACAATAAGTCTGTTATAAGTATTATGAATAAGAGCCTTAGAAATAAAGAAAGTATTAAACGTGTTTACTTAAAACTTATATTGAATAAACTTATTTTCATAATGCAATAGAAAATAAGTGTTGCGAATGTTTTGTTTTAGCAGTTATTATGTATTTTTATATTTTTGACTATATTTAAAAAAAAGGATATATTAAGAGCTTTTTTGTTACCGCATTTGGTAGCATTTGACAGATTTTTAAAAGATTTACAGCGATTTCAAGACAAAGGATATATGGCAGCCTCGCGAGTCCTAGCTCAGATTAAAATACAAATGTTGTACGTCGAAAGTTATCTAAATTTTTAAGATAATAACTAAATTTAGTAATTTTATGTCAAGTTTTGAGGCTAAAACTCCACTTTTAACTTTCAGGATATACGACAGGTACAAATGTCCTTCGACCGATTTGCTCAAAATTTTTATTTTTTTCTACTAAATCATTTTGTGCTTGCGTTCCAAATTTGAAAAATCGTTGACAATTCTATCTATTTTATTTTTGTGATTAAACTATATTAACACTTTATTGCATTTTCTTAAAAAGGATATATAAACAACTTTTGTTTTACTACGCCGATTTCAGCGAAATCACACATATTGACATCGTCTATTCAAATTTTTACAAAAAATTTCAAGGGTATCGAGTAATTTTTGAGCGATTTACAGTGTTTTTAGGAAAAATGATACATGGCAGCCACACACACGAGTCCTTGCTTCAATCTAAAAAAAAAAATTACACATAAAATACTATATCAAAATTGGTAACAGTGACAAAGTTTGGGAATTGTGTGACCATTTTTGTAGTTTTAATCACATATTTAATTTGCAACATATATGGGGGGTGTCCTTGCTCCGATTTTTCCAAAAACCGTTTTTTTTTTTCTTGATTAGATCATTTAATGCTAGTGTACCAAATTTCAGAAATCTGCGACCAATATTTTATTTTTGCCCACTCGATATATGGGAACGAATCACTGTGCGTATGAGTGATATTGAATTCATATGTGTTAAATATTCATAATACGCCTTGTCGTCTTATATTATCAGGTTCAGCCAGGCACGTACGCAGGGGGGGGCCCTGGGGCCCGGGCCCCCCCCCAAAATGATTTGACAATATAAAAAATTTAAGACTTTGCACTACAAAATATACGTTTGCTAACAAAAAAAGGCTCAGTATATTTTTTTTCTTTTTAACTCTAATCTAACAAAGGTTTTTTTTCTCAAAATTTCAAAATATTGAAAAAATTTTCATTCAAAAAAAATTTTGTGTGGGTTTAAATTCGTAAACTTTTACGGTAGTGAATAAGATACCTTTTAACGGTAATTGCGACTGGCCAAGTAAGTTATGCATCATGAATATTATTCCATTGCTTTTCTCTCGACTTTAGTTAAAGCCGCTGCTAATGTATCAAAAGAGTACTTCTTTCAAAAAATACATGTATTTTAAAAAGTATTTTTGAATTTATTTTTGTGAATTTAAGAACTTTTCTTTACAAAAATGTATCAAAATCTATAAATTTTCTCATTCAATAAAGGGATAAGAGATTTTTTAAGATCATAATAATTGTTTTCAGACTGTTTCTGTACGAAAAATATTTTAGAATCAAAGAATTTCTCTATAAAAAAAACGTCTTATAATCTGTGTATTTTCTTTACGAAAGATTATTCAGAATCGGAAAAATCTATACGAAAAATGTATCAGAATCTGGAAATTTTTCTATACCAATTTGAAATATTTTTCTTAAAAGAAATTTTTCTGTACGAAAAATGTGTTAGAATCTGAGTATTCAACTATGCAAAAATGTATCAGGATCTCAGAACTTTTCTATACAAATCTGAGATTTTTCTTATAGAAAAATTCACTATACGAAAAATATCTCAGACTTTAATAATTTTTCAATACGAAAAATGTTTCAAAATCCGAAATTTTTTCAATACAAAAAATGTCTCAAAATGTCAAAAATGTCAGAGTCTAAATTTTTTTTTTAACGAAAAGTGTCTCAAAAGCTTAGAACCTTTTCTATACGATAATTGATAAGAATCTGAAATTTTTTTCTGTACTAAAAATGACTCAGAATCTAAGAATTTTTCTTCACGAAAAATGTTTCAGGAATTAAGAACTTTTCTATAAGTCTCAAAATGAATCAACTTTTTCTTAAAACCTGAGAGTTTTTCTAAATAAAAATTTCTCACAATCTAAGAATTTTTCTTTACGAAAAATGTCTTATAATCTAAAAATTTGTCTACACACTCCTTTTTTATCTAAAATTTAAAATAAATGTTTTGTTTTCTAAAAATGTAAAAAAATGTAGATAAAAAAATATTCAGGCGAAAAAACAAAATTTTGAAAAAAAAATTTTTGGGCCCCCCCCTAAAATAAATTCCAGCGTACGTGCCTGGGTTCAGCTAATTTCATGGATTTTAAAAGTTTGATAAATTCTATGCAGGAAATGGATGTTGTTTTTATTTTAATTCGCATTTGATTCAATTTTACAAAGTAAAATTTTTCAAGCGGAAAAAAGCTGAGATGATTGCAGCTAGGGCTGTCAAACGGGATCGGTTTTTTTAAATCCCGGGATTCGGGATTTGAAAATCGAAATCCCGGGATCCCGGGATTTTTCGGGATCACGGGATTTTTCGGGATCCCGGGATTTTTCGGGATTTTGGGATTTAATTGCTTTGATTATAAAGTAAGAAAAGAGTAGACTCTTTATGTTTCAATTTTATTGTGCGTATTATGGGGGCTACTGTATGTTAGTTGGTAGCGTGCTAGCCTATTAAGCAGGGAGTGGAGGGTTCGATTCCCACGAAAACCCTAGGGTCGATTTCGCTACAACGAAATTATTAAAATGATTTATAATTATTCTGATTGTTATTTAAAGGCATTTAAAAATTAAGTATACGTCACTTATGCAGTTTTCAAGTAATTATTTTTATTAAATATTTAGCAATAAACTAAAAAAGCCTTGTATTAATACATTAGACTTGCATTTTGTTTGTATAAAAAAGTTTTTCTTCCAATTTTGAACGCCCGGGAAATTTTTTATTCTTCTACGCCTAAACTTATGTGGTACAAATTAGAGGCCAGTCGGATTAAATTTACCCGTGGCGCCCTTCGATCAAAGTTTCGAATTTTTGGAAAATTTTCGCCAAAACCTGCAAACTTTGGTCAAAGGGCTCCGTGACTGTGGCTTAATGGTTAGTGAGTTGGACTATTATTCAGCAAGCCTGTGTAGAATTCTCAGGTCAGCCAAAGTAGCTACGATCAAATTAAAAAAGATTTAGTTTTAATTTGTTTATGTAAATGTAACAATAATTGAACAAAGTTGTATTTTTAAAAATAAATTCTCATACATTTTTAATATATCAAAAATCCCGGGATTTGAGCTTAAGAATCCCGGGATTCGGGATTCATTTTATGACAAAAATCCCGGGATTTCGGGATTCGGGATTTCGGGATTGACAGCCCTAATTGCAGCTCATCTAAATCAACCATAATGGATGCGGGTTGAAGTTTGGTCATTTAATTTTAATTTAATTACACAAAATTAACACCCACTTAAGGGATGAATTATTAAAAAAATGTGCTTACTTTGTAATCACAACTGTGTACAAATAGAAAAACTTTGCAAAAAAATTATTACTACTATAATTTAAAACTATTTGAATTAATTTTATTTATTTAATAAAAAATGTTTTGTATACATAATTAAAAATTCTTTCCTCATATGAATTTGCATTTCATGACATTTTATACAATATTAAACTACACTTAAAAGAAATAGTTTCTGTGTCAGAAAATCAGTAAATGTGCTTTTAAATAAAATTTACTATTTTTAGTTAGCAGTTTTTTAACCCAGTTTTAGCAAATAAATAAATAAATAAATTTTTGTATTTGTATTTATTAATTTGAATTTCTAATACAACAAGATACAATATCTTATAAATTACAGTATTAGAATCAGACAAGTTAAACAGAACATTGCAAATTAATAACTTAATTCTACTTAAAACTAAATTAAATTAAATTAAATTACAAATTTGAGAATCAAAAGGCTTTGAACAATATTAAAATCATAAAAAACAAAAAATAAGCATTTAGAATTACCCGTGTAAAAATCGATTAGATCTTCTTTAATTTGATAGTATATGATTGCATCAGATTGTATATAAATGAATCTGCTCAGACATAATTAAATGTAATTTTTTGTGCTAATGTTGACCAAATCCGAGATATATTTAGATCAGTGGTCAGCAGAAAGAGGGAACATTTTTACATTTTTCCAAAACATAGCTTCATCTAACCGCTTTTTTAAATGCTACCATGACACCCCGAGTAAAAAAGATATGATATAATCATATATGCTAATACTAGCTAACTCGCCCGGTACTTCGTTACCGGTTAGCTGTAAAAAAAAACAACTTTATTACTTTAAATTCTTATTAATTTTTAATTAAATATAGAAATTGTTAGTTTCGACCTTTAAAATATTATATTTTGAGTAGATTTAAAGTTGTAAAAAGTTTTATTTTGGCGAAACGATCCCATAGTTCAAACTTTAAGTTTCAAGGAACATTAGTGCATAAGGAACAATATGTATCAAATTGAAGCGAAAATTCAAAAAATTATTTTCCCAGAATGTAATTTCCGCGAGTGGATCGTAAAGTACCAATTTTAAGTATCTCTACATTCTCCCTTTTTCCCCATTAGAAGCAGAATTTTCATAAAAGTACTTATTTTGGAATGTTATTTCCGCGAAAGGATCGTACAGTCCAAATTTCAAGTATTTAGGACCATTAATTCAGCAGATACAAAATTGCCCTACTTTCCCCATTATCCGCCTTAGAAGCAGAATTTACTAAAAAAGTGCTTCTTCCAGAATGTTATTTTCGCTAGAGGATCGTACACTGAAAAAAAAGCTTCGTGAAAAAAAAAAATTAAATAACAAATAACCTGTGATAATAATTTTAAGTTGTGTTTAAATTAAATGTTTGTGTTTATGTTAGATGTTTTATGTAAAATTATTGTGACTTAATGTGAATAATTTTTATATTATTACGAAACCCTTGATAAAGTCAACAAAACATTGACGAAACGTTGGGTAAAAATGAAATAAAAGAATTTTATTTACATTAAAAACATTAGGCCTGATTAGCTTGAGGTAAAACCAAAACAAATTATAGAAAATAAACTTAGCCAAATTACAAATAAAAGAAAAATGACTCACGTTTTCAACCGAAGACAGGTTTCATTTGATTAATGAAACTGGTGTCATTAAAGTTCCATTCAATGAAAACTTACATGGAAACAATGAAAATATTCGTAGCACTTGCTTAAAAAATTTAATCAAGTTGTTCATTAAATGTATGAAAGTAATCATTTACTAAATGTGGAGTAGCAGTAGGTAGTTATTCGTTTTTCCCATACAATTTATCTGTCAAAACTATACGTCGTTTAAATGACATTTAAATTGTTTGGGGAAAGCGAAAAATTAACTAGCTTAAATGAATACGAATATGGTATTAGTGAGAAAAGTAACAACCAACAATTTAAATGAAAATGTTCACTGATAACAATTTTTGATGTGTCACGTATGTAAAACCGTCACTGAAATACTATTTACTTTCACTTTCACATATTATTTATGGTTTTCACTTAGTTTTCTCACACAAAATTTTCCTCAATTGTAATACATTAGTAAATTACGAGGTAATATAAAACAGCGCGATTTTTTTGGTAAATGTAAAATTAATAACTTACGTTTTATTTTAAATTTCGTATAAAAAGTCTGAAAAATTCACGAAACAAGTCGAGTTTACGTCCACCAAAAAAAAATATTTGTTGGAATACAAACTCCATGCATTAAGCCCATCATCCTCATTGCAAAATTTGGAAATTAAAAGTCGCACCCACTCCATTGTGGGAGTTTGCCCCCGACAAAAGTGAAACCACTGGACTCAGTATGAGGTCCTTAGTCGATACACAAGGTTTCGTCAGATTTGAAGGGGTGGAGAAAAACTTCACTTAATCCAAAACCTCAAAATAAACAACACACGTTTAAATTTTTTTTGTTTATATTTCACTCAGTATACACAAAATTTTACTATTTAAATTTATATGGCATTCACACTTGCGACCTTAAACAAGTTGTTCAACAAAACACCAGTAACAGAATAAAAACGTAATGGACACAGAACAAACAACACAAAACCACGAAATAATATAAAGCACTCGAATTTTAGTTAATATATAATTAATTAATTAAATTTATTTTTAAGATTTGTAAAAAATTCTTAAAAAAATCACAACAAAACCCGTGCCGCTCTATCAGCTGTTTATTTTTTCTTTACATTTGGCGCGTTTTTCTAAGACTAAACAGACGCGTCACGACAGGTGTCAAAAAAAGACAAATTTTATAAACAAAATTTAATGACATTTTTTAATGAAATTATGAAATTTAATGAAGAAAATTGTATGAAAGTTGTTCTAATATGCATGATATTTTATTAAGCTTATGAATTCCTTCATTGTTTACATAAAAACAAAATAATGAATCCGTTTCATTTATATCACGAAGGTATTTTTTTTCAGTGTACAGTCCAAACTTCAAGTATCTAGAACCATTAGTTCAGCAGATACAAAACAGTTCAAAATTCAAGTATCTAGGACCATTAGTTCAGCAGATACAAAATTGCCCTACTTTTCCCCCTTTTTCCCCGTAGAATGTTGTTTCCGCAAGAGGATTCAAATTTCAAATTTGCCCTACTTTCCCTCTTTTTCCCCCTATAGAAGCAGATTTTTCCAAAAAAGTACTTCTTCCAGAATGTTATTTCCGCGAGAGGATCGTACAGTCCAAACTTCAATATCTAGGACCATTAGTTCAGCAGATACAAAATTGCCCTTCTTTCCCCCTTTAAAAAGTAATTTTCAAAAAAATACTTCTTTCAATATGTTATTCCGCGAGATGATCCTATATTGCAAATGTCATGTCTTTAAGACCATTAGTTTAAAATTTACCAAATTGCCCTATTTTGCCCCTCTTGGCCCTCCTTAAAACCAAAATTTTCAAAAAGTGTATTTTTCAAAAAATTATTTCCGCGAGAGGATCTAAACTTAAAGTTTTAGTTCAGAAAATACAAAATTGCCCTATTTTCCCCCTTCTACTTTTTTCAAGATGTTTTTTTTGCGAGATGATCCTAGAGTTCAAATTTCAAGTTTCTGGAACCATTTGTTTAAAAGATAAATAATGTACCATTTTTTTCCCTATTTCCCCCCTTTTCGACCGTGGAGGAGGAATTTTTCAAACAATATTTTTTCGGAATGTTGTTTCCGCGAGATTATCCTAAAGACCAAACTTCACATTTCTGGGACCATTTGTTCAGAAGATAAAAAATTCACCGATTTTCCCTATTTTCCCACCCTTGGAGGCGGAATTTTCAAAAAAATTTGTTTTCCGCATGTTAATTCTGCGAGAGGATCCTAGAGTCCAAATTTCAAGTTTCTGGGACCATTTGTCAAGCAGATAAAAATGTACCAATTTGCTCTATTTTCCCCACCTTGGAGGCGGAATTTCCAAAAAAATATTTTTTTAGTTTTTTTTCGCGAGAGGATTATAGAGTCCAAATTTCAAGTTTCTAAAACTATTAGTTCAAAAGATACAAAATCTCCCAAAGGGCCCTACTTTCCCCTTTTTCCCCCTTAGAAGTGGAATTTTTAAAAAAGTTCTTTAAGTATGTTATTTTTGCGAAAGGATCGTTCAGTTCAAATTTCAAGTATCTAGAACCATTAGTTCAGCAGATACAAAATTGTCCTACCTTCCCCGTTTTCCCCCTTGAAATCGGAATTTTCAAAATAAGTACTTTTTTCAGAATGTTAATTCCAAGAGAGAGGATCGTGCAGTCTAAATTTCAAGTATCTAGAACCATTAGTTCAGCAGATACAAAATTGCCCTACTTTCCCCCTTTTTCCCCGTAGAAGCGGATTTTTTGAAAAGTTCTTCTTTAAGAATGTTATTTTCGCGAAAGGATCGTACAGTTTAAATTTCAAGTATTAAGGACCATTAGTTCAGCAGATTCAAAATTGCCCTACTTTCCCGATTTCCCCCCAGAATTTTGAAAAAGTACTTCCTTTAGAATGTTATTTCCGCGAAAGGTTCGTTCACTCCAAATTTCAAGTATCTAGAACCATATTTTCAGCAGATACAAAATTGCCCTACCTTCCTCTTTTTCCTCCTTTAAAGCGGAATTTTCAAAAAAGTACTTTTTTCAGAATGTTATTTCCGCGAAAGGATCGTGCAGTCCACGCGAGAGGATCGTGCAGTCCTATTTGTTTAGCAGATACAAACCGGAATTTTCAAAAAGTACTTCTTTCAGAAAGTTATTTCCGCGAGAGGATCGTACAGCCCAAATTTCAAGGATCTACGACCATTAGTTCAGCAGACACAAAATTACCCTACATTCCCCTTTTTCCCCCTTAGAAACGAAATTTTCAAAATAGAACTTTCTTCACAATGTTATTTCCGCGAAGGATCCCATAGTCAAAATTTTAAAGTTTCTGGGAAAATTAGTTCAGAACATACAAAGTGTACCAAATTGTCCTATTATCCCCCTTTTTACCACCCTAGAAGCGGAATTGAAAAAAAAACTTTGTTTCGGAATGTTTTTTCCGCGAGAGGATCTTATAGTCCAAACTTTAAGTCTCTAGGACCATTAGGTCAGAGAAAAGAAAATGTACCAAATGTACCAAATTGCCCAATTTTCCCCTTTTCTACTTCTTAGAAGTGCCTTTTTAAAAAAGTACTTTCTTCAGAATATTATTTCCGCGAGAGGATCCTATAGTCCAAATTTCAGGTTTCTGGGACCATTAGTTCACAATATAGAAAATGTTCAAAATCGTCCTATTTCCCCCCCCCCCCACTCAAAAAAAAAAAATTTTTGAGTAAAAAAAAAAATTGAGTGAAAAAAAAATTTGTAAAAAAAAAAATTTTGAATGAAAACAAATTTTGAGTAAAAAAAAATTTTTGAGTAAAAAAAAAATTTGTAAAAAAAAAAATTTTGAGTGAAAAAAAATTTTGAGTAAAAAAAAATTTTTGAGTAAAAAAAAATTTTTGAGTGAAAAAAAATTTTGAGTGAAAAAAAATTTTGAGTGAAAAAAAATTTTGAGTAAAAAAAAAATTTGAATGAAGAAAAATTTGTAAAAAAAAAAAATTTGTAAAAAAAAAAAATTTTGAGTGAAAAAAAAATTTTGAGTGAAAAAAAATTTTGACTTTTCCAAAGTCCCGGACACAAATTTTTTTTGGCAATTTTTTTTTTTGGAGTAAACAAATCATCGAATATGTTTTTAGGAGAAATTTTATGTTTTTGAAAAATTTTTAAGTTTTGAAATAATGTTTTTAAATTTTCTAAGACATAAATATTTTTGGGAATTTTTAAATCCCGTAAAAATGATTTTAGAAAACGAAATTGACTAATTTTTAGTAAAAAAATCCGGAGAATGCAATAAAAACTCTTCTAATTGATAATGTATCCAATCTGATAAAATAATGTATAATTTCAAGTTTAAAATTTTAAAAAATTTTACCAGATTTCATCTAATTATATAAAAATGTATCTAATTTTAACAGATAAGATATGGTTTAATACAATTAGATAGACCCCATTTTGGGATCAAACTTAATCAAATTTGATATTATTTTATCAAAAATAATAGAATTTGATATAATCGTATAATATTCGATCCGCCAATTTTCGGATCAAAATTAATATGGATTTACATAAAAGCATATCTGTTCATATATAATTAAATATTGCGTCATATAACTTTTTTTTACTCGGGACAAAATAAAGTATTTGTATATTTAATGCTCTCAATTGCGAGTTTCGTTGACATTCGCGTTGTCTACGTGCAAATAGCCAATTTCATGATGCACCTGGGTGCAATGGGTGCCGACCACTGATTTAGATCGCGATTTTGGCCATTATTATATGCAATTATATACGAGCATATACGAGTATATATAAACAGATCGGATAATATCTAATATATTTTAAACGGAAATTTACTTCTATTTCCTCTGATTGCTTTCCGATTTTGTTTTCCTTTTTAACATCGCAAAAGTCGTGTCGGTTATCTCTTTTGCATTGCACAAAAATTCACACAAATTCCTTGTATACATCGGAGAGCCAAACATTTTTCCGACCGATATTGGCGGACCTGACATATTATTCTGGTATGGATCCCATTAAGGCCACTTGAGCAATCTTTTCTATGTCTTTCTCTCTTTTTCTTATCATTTTTTCTTATTTTATATGTAACACAAAGGGACCACTTTCATCGTAGGACCCATGTGAGCTGACTAATAGGCGGCTGCCTGCTTTTCAGTGTTGGCTACCGTTACCTTTTCAATACCGTAACCGTTAAAAAACCTTTTAATATTAACTACCGTTACCGTTACCAATACCGAAATACAAAATTTTAAATACCGTTACCGATAAAAAACCATTACCTTTATTCGGATTTTTACCAGTATTATATCGGTTTTGTTTCGATTGTCTTAATATTACTTATTTAAAATTTTTTGCAGATAAAAACAAAATATTTTTAATGTACGTAAATTAAAAAAACTAATTTTTGTTTATTGGTAATCGGATTGTTATTTGGGCAAAAACAATGAAGAAATCTGTCCAACCAATGATCACATTCGCAATTTACTAAATTATGTGGAAATCGGTTCAACCAATGATCATAGAAAACTTTTACCAGATTTTTCTGCAAAAACGAATAATTTAACTTAATTTTCTCTCATTAAAAAGAAATTTTTCAGTATTTTTACTGACACCGTTTGCTGATTTTAAAAAATATTTTTGTTCAAATTTTAGCAGATTACTTTGTAATTTTACAAAAAAATTTGTTGACATTTTTTTAATTTTTGTTTAATTTAAACGATTAAAACTAAAAATTAATCAAATGTGAAAAAAAATCAGCTGACCATTTTAAATATTTTACAGAAATTATCCTGTTTGTAATAAAATTTACTTTTGGGGGATTAAGGGAGTGTGTAAGGTAATTTGGTAAAAGCGTTCCTTAGTAAGACTTCTCATCTTTAAAGTTGACAAGCGTAAGGTAAAGTGTTCCCACTATCCTTAGTAAGTCACTCCAAGTCGACTCGTAGGTCAGCGTGCTGACCCCATTGCTTCGGCAGTGGCCTCCTCGCGGTGCTCCCTGGGGACCATCTCTATTGAGGTGGAAGCGAATTCGAGCGACGGTCTTTAGCATGCCCGAATGGTCATTTAATCAATGACGTCTCGGGAAGTAGGCTTAATTGCTAAGTTTGCTATTGACTTTTATCAAGCCAGGTTGGTGGCTTAGCTGGCAGCCCCAGCACCAGCCTAACAGAGCTATAGGCCAATCACCCATTCTCTTCGAAGTTAAAAAGATTACTGAAACCAATACAAATGTAAATAATAATATCAATAACAATTCGAACCCCCGTTGACGACTATTGGAATGAAAAAAAGGATACGATTTGGATCTTGGAACGTTCGTAGTATGCTAGAGACAACTAAGCTCGCTCAAATCGAGAAAGAATTCAACAACTATAATATGCTTATGCTGGGACTGAGCGAGGTACGCTGGCCAGACAGCGGTGAACACATAACATCTAGTGGTTTAACATTTGTATATTCTGGCAAACCTTCCGGCCAACCTAGAGCAAGTGGCGTTGGTTTTCTTTTCTCAAAAGAGGCAAAAAACTCTCTTATCGAATGGCAACCACACACGGATAGGATAATCGTAGCAAGGTTCAGATCACGTGCAAGAAACTTAACCTGCATTCAATGCTATGCACCAACAGAAGGAGCTGAAAGTGATGAGAAAGATAGGTTTTATAGCAAGCTGACAAATGTAATCAACAGTATTAGTCACGGTGATATTAAAATGCTAATGGGCGACTTCAACGCGCAGGTTGGCTGTGACAACACAAATAGAGAGAACGTGATGGGTAAGCATGGTATCGGCCGCATGAGAGACAACGGAGAAAGGCTTGTTGAACTTGCGATAATTTTAACTTGGTTTTGGGCGGTACGTTATTCCCCCACAAGAATATCCACAAGGTTACTTGGGTGTCCCCTGATCATATTACCGAAAACCAGATCGACCATTTTGCGATAAGCAGGATGTGGAGAGGGTCATTGCAGGACGTTAGGAACAAAAGAGGTGCCGATGTCGGTAGTGATCATCACCTGATGATTGCTGAAGTCCAACTTAAGTTAAAAGCTACAAAACGTAAACCGGCTCTAAGCAGAAGAAGATTCGACGTAAAAAAATTAAACAACCAGGAGGTCTCTGCTCAGTTCTCTAATACTTTGAGGAACAGGGCAGATCTTCTATCAATTTCCCCCCAACAAAACATAGATGTTTACTCGAATGATGTAAAATCCACATTTATCGACTCGGCTAAAAGCGAATTAGGATATGTTAGAAAATCCAACAAGCCCTGGATATCTGATAATACTTGGAGAATTATTGAATCTAGAAAGCAAGTTAAAAATAAAATAAATGATGCTAAAACCCCACAAGGCAAACAAGAAGAACATCGTAAATATCAAGAGGAAAACCGAAAAGTTAAACGCAGTGCAAGGGAAGATAAGCGGAAGTGGGCTGATAATTTAGCCATAGACGCACAAAAAGCCAGTGAGACGGGTCGAACCAAAGACCTTTACCGTATTACGAAGGAGATTTCATGTCATAACCACCACAACATTAAACCGCTGAGAAATGAGCAGGGCGAATTGATCTATGCCAAAGATCAACAAATGGAGTTGTGGGAGAAGTATTATACTAACCTGTTATCTGTCAATCCGACGGAACTTACAAGAATATGTGATTGCGATCCAATGCATCATGTTAATAACATAAGAACTGACATAAGCATCGCAACACCCTCATCCGATGAAATAACAGCTGCAATTAAACGTCTGAAGTCCGGTAAATCTGCAGGCCCTGATGGAATACCTCCCGAGATTCTGAAAACAGACATCACGCTCACAACGAAGTTATTAGAACCCATAATATCCAATTTTTGGTCAAATGGAGAAATCCCTGATGATTTTAGAAAAGGACTCATAATCAAACTTCCAAAAAAAGGGGAACTTACAAGATTGCTCCAACTGGAGGGGTATAACTCTTTTGAACATGGTCAACAAAATCATAGCCCACATCCTGCATAACCGCATCTCAACCATTATTGAACCACAGCTAAGAAGAGAACAAGCGGGCTTTAGGCAAAACAAGTCATGTATTGATCATATCAACAGCTTGAGAGTAATTGTGGAACAGTCGGTTGAATGGCGCTCACCCCTTTATTAAGTGTTCGTAGACTTCAAACGTGCCTTTGACACGCTACAACACAATGCAATCTGGGAAGCTCTAAGATGCAAGGGAGTCCCCGAGAAGTTAATTAACCTCATAATGCAGCTCTACAACAACGCGTATTGTTCCATACTTCACGAGGGCGCATCAAGCAAACCCATCAGAGTAAACGTAGGAGTTCGTCAATGCTGTGTTCTGTCACCACTATTGTTTAATATAGTACTTGACGTAGTCATGAACCAATCCATGGACTCGCATCATGGTATCTCATGGGGCCTCCATGACAGGTTAGACGATATCGACTATGCAGATGACGTCTGTCTTCTATCTCACCGCTTCTCTAGCATGCAAACCAAGATCCAGTCCTTTGCTACATGTGCAGCCAAAGCTGGCTTAGAAATTAACATTCACAAAACAAAGTCAATGCGCATAAATTCATCATGCACCACGATCTTACAGCTTTCTGGCCAACCCATTGATGATGTTGAAAGCTTTTGCTATCTTGGGAGTATAATTTCAAAAAGCGGGGGTAGCAAGGAAGATATACAGAATAGACTTTGTAAAGCAAGGCAAGCGTATGGTTCACTTAATAAATTCTGGAGATCGCAAAATATCTCAAATTACACCAAAGTCAAGGTTTTTAACAGCAACGTGAAATCTGTGCTGCTATTTGGCTGTGAAACGTGGAATATATCAAGTCGCGAAATGAGTAGCATGCAAGCTTTTGTAAACCGATGTCTCAGGCGTATACATAGAATATTTTGGCCAGCTACTATATCAAACCAAGATCTGTGGAACCTAACTAATCAAGTTCCCTTGAGTATAAATATACGTTCGCGTAAATTTAGTTGGTTAGGACATACAATGAGAAAGCCAGCGAATGATATAACCCGACAGTCAGTTGAATTTAACCCTCAAGGCTCCAGGAGACCTGGAAGGCCTGCAAATACTTGGAGGCGACAAATTGAGAACGAGCTGCATGAGCATGGTGTATCCTGGAGTGAAATGAAATTGATGTCTAATGATAAAATACGATGGAAAGCATTTGTTGCGGCCCTATGTTCCACAGGGAATTAAAGGATTAAATATATATAATAAAATTTACTTTAAAAAAATTTTTTTTTTAATTTTAAAAGTTTATTGAAAAACTTCGCTTCTTTTATGACAGTTTTTAACAAAAATAAATATTTTTACTTAAATACAATTTCGATGTTCAGGCTGTTAATCTGAAATCAGAAGATTTTCAAACTTAAATCAGCATATTTATCAGTCGTCTTGACAAATTTTTCTGCAGGCTCTACCTGGTTTATCTAGACAGAAATCTAGCAAACTGCGTCAGCTAAAATCAACAGATTTCTTAAATTGCTTAAAGTGCATATATTTCTGCTCATTGGACAGAGACATCTTATAAACTCAATAATTTATTTGTTGAATTACAATATTGCGTATATATTTTAATTAAATTCTGAGTTAATCAATAGCATCAAATACTTCAATATAATTATATCGCTCATTTACTTGTATAGTGTCATAACGCAAAATGTCTGATTTTACAGAAAACCTGTTTAAAGTTTACAATTGAAACTTGTTTTACATTGCATAAGGCCCGTACATAGAAAATGTTATAATGGCGTGTTCTCTTCTCAAACGGTGACTTTAGAAGATATTAACACGAATTTTTGACACAATATAATGCAAGATATAACAAATAATTCTGTATCGTTAACCCAAAAACCACATATTTTGAGTTATGACACTATACAAGTAAATGAGCGATATGTTGAAAATACACTAAATTTATGATATTTTTTTTTTATTTTATTAAATAAATTTTTAATTTTTTATGTGTTTTTAACAAATTTGCGACTTTTTTACATGTTTTCATAAAAAAAAATTGAATCAAATTTTTTTTCAGATTTGTTTTAGTTTTTTTTTTCCTATAGTTCTATGACACTTTTTCTTCAGAAAAATTTTCTGAGACATTTTTGCAATATCATGAATTATATTATTCTTTGCCCTTTATTCGTGGTATTTTCTAAAGCAAAATTTAAAAATACTCATGTTTATTATGCATGAATTGATGATATTTTTATTAATTAAAATATTAATTAAAAATTATATGAAACTAGTAAAAAACGAACCAGGATGTCTTAAAAATTTTTAGAAAAATAAATTTTTCTTTCACACCTTTCTCAATTCAAACCATATAACATGATTAAAAAAATTATAATACATAATTATAATTAGAGCCTGAGCTCAACTGTCTTTACAGAAAAACAAAAATTTGAAAATAACGACTTTAAGTCGGCCTAAGTGGCAATAATAGTATCTTTGGAAAGTGGCAACACCTAACATTTGTGTCTACAAAATATAGACCATGTTCTGGCAAGGTTGCAAAATAAGTACTTAGATCAGAGTTGATGAAGGAGAGGAGGGCGAATGATGATTACTAAAAAATTGAATTTATTCACCATAATGCAATTTCACCTTCTTCTGTACGAAAATACAACAGCAACAACCACACAAGAATTGAAAAACCATGATTTAGTTGATACTTGCTTAACAGCCAACTTAGCGTATCGGTCTGGAGTGATCGTACCTAAGAGGCAGTTAATAGCAAAAACATTACAGATTCATGGGTTCAATCCTTGGCGGCTGCGATCTGATAATAATTTTCACATATATTTAATATAATTGACTATTAACTGAATAAATTTGACATTAAAAGTTTTTCTGATGATTATAATATCTGGATTATATGAAACTAGTAAAAAACGAACCAGGATGTCTTAAAAATTTTTAGAAAAATAAATTTTTCTTTCACACCTTTCTCAATTCAAACCATATAAAAATTTAAGTTTATTTATTAGTCATACGATCGATTAATCGAATAATTTTTGGAACTAAACAAAATCAATTAATTGATTTATTTGTTACGTTTAACAACTCAGCATATTTATTTACTGGTGTATGATACATTTTCATTTACGAAGACGTATGAGTGATATTGAATTTATATGAGATAAATATTCATTATACGCCTTGTCATCTTATATCGTCAGGTTCAGCTGATTTCATGGATTTTTAACGTTCAATGAAGGAAATGGATGTTGAAATGTTTTTTTTTTAATTTTAATTTCCATTTGATTTAATTTTACAAAGTCACGTTTGGTAAAAAATTTCATACTTTAATATTTTTCAAACGCGAAAAAAGGAGAGATGAGTGCAGCCCACCTAAACCAACCATATTGGATGAAGGTCGTAGTATGATCATTGAATCATTTTCCATTATGCTTATCACAATCATGTTTCTGCGACTAATTAGCTAAAACGTCCTAAAATTTTAGATTTAAAATATATATTATAAGCAAGGTATATTTATAAAGGTTAGATTTTGGTGGCGTAAATGAAAACAATTTTCTTTCAAAGTCATTTAAATTGGCATAAGCCTATAAAAGCCTATAAAATTATAAAAACAACTAAATAAACAAATAAAATTATGAATTCTATTAATTTAAAAGACGCAAATTTAAAAATGCTGCAAATTTTGTACTCTTAAGAAAAACATTAAATCATCATAATGTTTTTCTGATGTATGAGTATTAGGGTGGCACGAATATGACTTTTTTCAAATTTCTTCGATCGCCGGTCAAAGTATGTATGGTTCTTTATGTTTAAATTTTTAGCCAAATCGGAAAAAATAACCCGTGACTTTGGGGCTAAAGTTTTTTGGGGCTAATTTTTTTGTTTTGTAAAAAAATGCGTCTGTGCCGATTCTTTTATATTCTCCAAAATGTACACCCAGAAAAGTTGTACAGTAACTATTTACGGTTATTCAAAAAGTTTTTTGTTAAAGTGGTTTTGAACGTTTTATCGTTTTTTTTTTAAGGAAACTAAAATATTGAATAGTTTATATAGTTGTTAAAAAATGAACCACAAAATTTTTCGGAAAAATATTTTTATCAGTTAAATTTTCCGTATAATATTACAGAAGTACGGTTTTTGTAGTTTGTTATTTGAAAAAAAAATGTTACTCCACAAAATAAAATATTGTAAACAGTTAAAATAACTGAAATATCATTTGTTTTTATGGAATGTCTAGTCATTTATTAACGTTTAAAAACAACTGAAAAAGTATGTTGTTATAAACGTTTTTTAAAAGGAAAAACGATTATTTTAAACGTTATTTCAGTTGAATTTACTTACAAAATATTTTGTGTTTAAAAAAAACCCCTTTTTTATACTTAAGTAACACAATTTTATATTTTTTTATATATCGTCGCTGCGCCTAAAAATGGAGTCATGTGTAATTTTTAAAAATGTTTTTTATTGCATCTTTGAGAACCTATATTGGTCGTGCGTTAACTTGCCAAACAGATTTTTGATATCCTGATTGGTTCAAAAGTAGCTATGTACGCTATCATACTTAAAAAGGTCTTATGTGCACTTAAAAAATTATGTTAGTAAAATCAACTGAAAATGTCAGTTAAAATAACTACTTTGTAAGTTGTTTTGGGGTCAACTACTTTTTCAGTTAAATTTAAATTTTAACTGACAAAAAACAACTGATTTATGTAGTAATAACTACTTACATTTGTAGTCAAAACAACTAACATGTAGTAAAAATAAAATAATCAATATATATTTTTTTTTTTTCAAAAAATATTTCAGAAAAAATAAGTAAGAGTGTTAAATTCGGCTGTGCCGAATCTTTTATACCCTCCAAAATGTAAAAAAAAAATTAAAAGAAATTGTCAGGGGCATTTTTTTTGGGGGGGGGGGGGTGATGGGGGTCAGTGTATTTTTTCAGAGGTTGGTTCAGTTCTTCAAGGGGGAACTTTTTCCCCCTGACCCGATTTTGCGCATTCACGAACTTAACCTGCCTATGAAAATGAGGCATATTTGTGCCAAACTTCAGGAGTCTAGCTGTTTTATTTTGGACTGCATTGTGTTATCTACAGACAGACTGACGGACGGACGGACATTCACAGAATGTCTTAGAATCGATCATAGATCAATAATATATATACTTTATGGGGTCCCCGACCGATATTTCGATGCGTTACAAACGGAATGACAAAGTGAGTATACCCCCATACTGTGGTTGGAGGGTATACAAATTTAAGACCAAATTTTTTCCAAGTTTTTTTTAAAGTTGTGAAAAATAAAAAAACGAAAAATTTATTTTTATTTTTTGGAAAAAAAAACTTTGAAAATTTTTCAGAAATAAAAAAAATAAAATTAACTACTTTAAATAACTGTTGCTACATTACAGTACGTTTTTGTTAGTTGTTCAAAAAAATGACTTAAAATAACTAACAGAAATAGTTGTTTGATATTTTTCATACGAAAACAACTGACTTTGTAGTTGAAAACAACTTACTACTGTAAAATATACAAATAACTAACATGTAGTAACTTACATAATTTTTTAAGTGTGTTAAGCTACACGTACACTTTTTTGTTTAAAAATACTAATAGAGTTAAAATTTATCAACATGAACCCCTGATTTCCTTCAATGCCTCCGAATTTGATCAAGCTTTGTGTATATGTTGGGACTTATAAGACTTATACTCAGACAAAATTTAAGACCTTTAACTTCCGTGGTTCCAGAAATAGGACGTGTCAAAAGTCAAGAAAATCTTTGAAAGGATAAAATATAAACATTTATATCTTTAAAAGTATTAGCATGTTTTAAAGGGGCAAAACCATCACCTTTCAAATAACATTTTGCAAAATTTTTTTTTTGGGATTTTTTTTTATTTCTGCAAAATTCGCGATTCGCCAAAATATATCTGAAAAAGCGACATTTTTAAAAATCTGAAAAAAAAAATATATGTTAATGGTTGTTATATTAAAATATTCACGTTGGTGAACGTATTAAGTCCAGAGTAGAGTTTTTCTTTTTCCGGACTTTTTCATTTCCCGGGAAAGCGGGATTCATTTTTAAATTTCCCGGGATCCCGGGAATTCCCGCAAAAACCAAAATTTTTTGTCAAAAAAATAAATAAAAACCTTATAAATGCGATTACACTACTCATAATGTTTATTAACACACTCAAAAAAAAAATATTGTAAAACTAACAAAAAAAATGGTTAAAATTAGCAGAAAAAAAACTGTAGTTTTGGACGTTGCACTATGGTCCCAAATGCATTTTTTTTGGCATAAATTCAAAAAATGAAGCAAGGTCACTTGGATTAATTCTGGGATGATTTTTATCTCTTAGCGCAATCAAAAATCGATTGTCAAAAAAAAAAATTTTTTTTGAAAAATTTTTTTTTTAAAAAAACTTTTTTTTTTAAATTTTTTTTTTTTTGGAAAATTTTTTTTTTTTTAAAAAAAATATATTTTTCTTAATTAATTAGCTTTACGGAAGGTAAAAAAAATTATAAAAAAAATAATTTGAAAACGTGTCACGCAAAAAACAGCAAATTTGGCCGAAATTTGTGCTAAACTAAAATGGAAATTGTGGGAGTTTGCCAAAAAATGCTGGCAAGATGTAAATTTTAATATTAAATATACAATATTGAAAACACTTTCACGTTTTAAGACTCATGCAAGTTCGTGCCCAAACACAACTTTTTGTCCACGAAAGATATAGGCTATTTTGGCTCCAAAATCCTCATAATCAAAACACCCAAGAATAACGCCAAAGATGCATTAACTGTAAAATAGGAATTTTAAACAAGAACTAGTATCCTTAGGTTTTAATTTGTCCCTTTAGCCTCTTTATAATTTTAGTTTTTCCCATTTGCCGTTTGTATAACTGTAATATTGATTTCACTCCGGTTGTATTATACGTCTTTAAACTTTCAACTTTGAAAGCCTAGCAAACTGACAGTATTGGCACCAAATTTTTTTCATTATACTTTCTTGATTGCTTATAGTGTTGACATTGAGGAAATGTATAAGCTTTTGAAAATTTGTTAAATTTTATTTTTTTAATTTCTGCCAAAAAAAATGGATTTGGAACCATAGTGCGTTGCAAAAATTTTGGTAATATTAGCAAAACCATTTTGCTAATCAAAAAATTAGGAAAAAAATGGTAAAATTACAAGAATAACATTTTATTTTTGTAAAAAATCAACCTTGTAAAATTATCAAAAAATATGGTAAAATTACCAAAAAAAAATGGTAAAATTGAAATAGTTAAAAAAAAATGTAATTTGGTAAAAAAAACTGTTTTATTTAGTAATTTTTTTTTTCTCTGATTAGTAGTTGATTTAAAATTTGGTGAATACTTATATTAAAAAAGTGTTAGCCTGTTTTTGAGCACCACTTCCTTTAAATGTAGTAATAGCAGCATCAACCTTAGCTTCAGTTGTTGGATGGTTTCTTCGGCTTGATGGTGGCAGCATCTTCTTTTGCCTTCTTCTAAGCAGCTGTAGTAACTGGACTTTTAACAACATCAAAATCCAAGATGATTTTTTTTTCACTTAAACACTTTAAACAAAAAATTTAAAGAACAACACAACACTTCACTTTTTTTTGCGTCATTTTTTTAGTTTAAGTAGAACAAATGAGAATTGCGTAGTAGTCTACACAAGAAATTTCTTACATTTTCACGTAAAATTTTAAAAAATTATCAATTTTTTTTTCGAATTTTTAATTTTTTTCACATTTATTTTTAAAAAAAATAAAAAAAAAGTTTTGGATATTGAAGATTAGATATTTAAGTATGTGTTAAAATAAAAAAAAATATATTATTTCAAAATTATCAACTTTTTATTAACAATTAAGGTGCCAAATTTTAAAAAAAAATTCATATAAAATTAGCAAAAAAAATGGTAAAATTAGCAAAAAAAATATGGTAAAAAATACTAAAAATTGTGTAGCCTATTTTCGTTTTTACTTTTCACTAAAAACGCGCAAGAAACCGCCGAAAAAATTTTTGCGGGAAAATATAAAATTTTCCCGCTAAGTTACAAAAAAAAGCGCTAAAATTCGACAAACTTGGCGTTTTCGATTGAAGAAAAAAGGAAAATTGGAAGAAAACCTCTAAATTTTTTCCACTAAATCCTAACAAAATGCGTTAGATTTTCCCGCTAAAGCACCGTTCCCGCTAAATCCAAACACCAACTTGTCAACAGTGGCCTTCTTCTCGGCAGCTGGACTTTCAACAGCAGCAGAATCTGCAATGATTTTTTTTTTCACACTAGAACACTTTAAACAACTTTTTTTTTTTTTTTTAAACTAAATAATAAAAAATAAAAAAAATAACCCTTGCGAAATAATGTAAGAGACAAAAAAGTTGAAAGAAAGTATGAAGTGAGGTTGAGATTGCTAGAAATAGAATTGTAGTGTTGGAAACTGTCAAAATTTATTCTGTACACTCAAAAAAAAAAAAACTGTAAAGTTAGCAAAAAAAGCTTGTAAACCTACAAGAAAATTTGCTGATTTTGAACCCACAATTTTTTTGGTAAAGTTAGCAAAAACGTTTTGCTAAAAATTAGTTAACTGAATTTTTTTTATTTCAACTTAGTTCATACACATTTGAGGACCCCATTGGGTTCGGACCCGATAGGTCCAGACCCCGATGGGCCAAGACCTACTTGGGTTCCTTAAAAATCGTCATAGTTTTTGATCCAAAATTAGTGTCCGTTTCGCTCTACCTTGCTTAGTTTTTGAGATACGTGATTTAAGGGGACCACCGGGGTTTTGAGAATTACAAAACTCGATAACTTCAAAAATATTACTCGGAGAGCTTTTGATTTTGATTTTGATTGTTCTACGTGTTGAGAGCTACAAAAATGCTTTTGAACTTTTTGTTGTGTCGGCAATATTTACCGAGATATGAGCATTTTAAAATTTTCGGGAATGCTAACTTTTTTGGATCCAAAGTTAGGACCCATTAGGGTCCACACATATGAAGAGGACCGGCGATACTATGGAGAGCTCGAGAACCAAAAATGGCCTCCATTTTGCTCTATCTGGCTTAATTTCCGAGATAGCGCCATTTTAAGTTTTCCGAAAATAAAAAAAAATTTAACATTTATTTTTGCTAATATTAGCAAAAAATCTTGTAAAAAAGTTGTCAACTCAATTTCAAATTTAGCAAAAGAAATTAGTTCAAAGTTTGTTTAAAATTGCTAATGTGCTAAATGAAGTTTACAAGAATATTTTGCTAACATGCTAATCTCAACTAAAAATTTTCCAAAAGTTAGCTAACTAGCATTAGCAAAAAAAAATTAGTAAATCTACTAACGTATTTTTTTGAGTGTAGAAACTATAAATATTCACATATATAAAAAAAAGTTTTCATTAACAAGACAAACCGACATTTAAAATCCTACTGATGATGACACTAACTGGGGTGCTTGAAACCGGTATGGGAAATACCAGAAATGTCTATAATTTTTAGAAATTCAATTTTTCTTCTGCATTTTTTCAACTTGAACCCTTATAACAAGTATTACCATTTCTTTAAGGAAAATACTAATATTTTTGCTAAAATTATAGTAAAATAAAAAAAAACTAGCAAGAAAATATAGTAAAAGTACAAAACAATTGTTGTATTTTACCAATAGTAAATTGCCAAAAAAAGTAAAGTTAAATTTTTACAATTTTTTTTGCTAAAGTTTGGTTGAAGTAAATTACAACACCTTTTACTAATATTTTGACTAAGTTATTTTTTTGAGTGCACCATAAAAATCTTATTTAGTAAAAAAAGTAAGTTTTGAGAAAAAAAAAAACAATTTTTGTTACACAGTTTTTATAAAAAAACGTCCCAAATAAGTACAAGCCTTTTAAAAGCATTTTTAAGGGAATGTGCTATTTCACATCTGTTTTAATAATAACACTGCGGAACACTAAAAAATAAAAAAGAGTTACGACCATCATTTCTATATATTTCGGACATGCAGATTCGAATGGCGTACTCCGTTTTTCGATGTATGGTACAGTTTTCTTGCAAAATGTCGTTAAAGATTTGCTGATTTCGAGCCAGTTTTTTAACAAAAAAATTTGCAAAGTAAATGGTTTATACATTTTATGACAAGGAAAACAAAGATATGACTTGTAGCAACATTTCTTATGCAAATTTGGTTTAAAGCTTTTAAATTTAAGCCCTTAAATTCGCGAATTTCTTCACTTTTTAAGGTTTTCGCGAAATTAACAGCCAAATTGGTCTTTGATAAAAAAACTTTCTTTTAATGAATCAAAAATGCATCCCTAACAATACGAATAGTGGACAAAAAACAGCTATGTTATATGGACCATCATGATGAAAATCGCGAAAAACCGTTTTTTTTGTATATGCCAGCATCACTTTACGAGATGATTTAAGGTTCCATCTTTTAGTATATAACTAGCAGAGTACCCGGCGTTGCCCGAGGAATAAAAATTCTAAATTTTAATCAATAATTATGAAATTTGTGTTTATTTTTTTTTTCTAAGAACAATTAAAAAAATCTATTTTTATTGAACAAAATTGAAACATTGAAGAAAATTGTTTTCCCCAAAATCGAATGTTAAAAATTTTATTAATCTTTGTAAAGGAATCAAAGTATTTTGATTTGGATTGGATATTTTATTTTAATAAAAATTTATTTCCACGGTTAATATTTTTCAGAACAGAAAATATTTTTATTATTTTGAACATAAGTAGTAAAGATACTGTTCATAGTGAAAAAAGTCTCATAATTTTTCAAAAGGGAAAGTCTCAAATCCTTAAAATATTTCTATTATCAAAGAAAAATTTTAACACGGAATGTGTTAAACTGAGATTTGTCAAGTTGACCCCAGTGTTTTTGTTAACTTGACCCTACGTATGTGGATCATTCTCCCATCAGACCTTTAAGTTATCAGGAAGGGGAAAAGTAAAAAAACAAAATATTGTTATGTATTCATTTCTGAATTATTTTGATTTAATGCCTTTTAATTCAAAAACCCCCATGATATTTAGTTGTCCAAACCCAATGGTTCTTTTTGGTCTATAAATCGTATGTTTAAACTTTTAGACAAATCTGACAAAATTAACCTGTGCCTTTGGGTGATTAAATTTTTGGCCCAAAAAAAAAAATTTGCCATACAAACTAAATTTTTTTTTTCATTTATTTATTTTTTTTAATAATGCTTTACTTGATTAAGCTTAATAATGACTAAAAATTTCATTTTGGAGGGATAACCCCTTCCTCTTCAAAATTTGCTTCGAAAAAAAATGTAGGTTGTTGGAGTCTTACTCTAAGAATTTTTAATTTTTTTTTTTTCTTAATTTTGACTTGAAAGGATTTTAGCTGAGATGAATTCTCATAAAAATATTATTCTTATAAGTGGCATCTTTATCGTGTTCTTAAATGTATAAAAAAATCATAAAAAATGCGTTTACACTTTTTTCAAATTTTATGTATTGTCAAAAAAAAAAAAATTTTGTAGATTGCTTGTCAAATTATCGTTCGTTTTGGTGTAAAAGCTATATGTTAAAATTTTTAGCCAAATCGGACAATTTTAACCCGTGCCTCTGGGTGGTTTAAATTTTTTGCGAAAATAAAAAGAAAAAATTTAGGGTTAAACTTTTCACTTCAGCGGCACATGTTAAAATTGTCCGATTTGGCTAAAAACTTAAATATAGAGTTCTTAGGCAAAAAGCAACAATAATTTGCCCAGCATTTGACGAAATTCGACAAAAGCCATTTTTTGTGATAATAAAATGTGAGAAAGGTAAAAAGTGAATTTTTTGGTATATTTTAGAACGTGATAAAAACGTTACAGAAAGAAATAAGATTTTAGTGTTGATGTGTATCATTAAGAGCAACATCTCAAAGAAAAATTCTTTCGAGTCAAATGTTTTGACTCAAAACTAAATAATTTTTTTTTTAATTTTTTGAAGTATGACTGCAACGGCCCTAAATTTTTTTTCGGAGTCAATTTTGAAGCGTTTATTCCATGAAAATTAAAGTAAAGTAAAAAAGTAATTAAAAAAAAAAAAATAAAAAATCGAAAAAAAATTTTGTTTGGTTTGTATGGAAAAAAAGGTCTACTTTTGTCCGATTTGGCTAAAAATTTTAACATAGAGTTTTTAGACCAAAACTAACCATAATTTGCCCGGCGATCGACAAAATTCGAAAAAAGTCATTGTTCGTGCCACCCTAATATACATAAATGAAATATCGGTAGTCAAAATTGAATTCGATCGACATAACTGGTTTTAAACTGAAAACTTTTTTATTAAACATTTGGCTGTAAAAACATTAATTCACAGTTAATTCTCTTGTTCCAAAAAATCTTCTTCCAAAAAGTTGTCCCTAACATTCGGTTTTTTAAATGTTCAAGACGTAAATGAATTCTTTCGAATAGTGTTTTTTATTTTAAATTTTAAATATCGAACCGTGAGTTTTATAATATACTAGCAGAGTACCCGGCGTTGCCCGAGGAATAAAAATTAGAAATTTTAGTTAATAATTATGAAATTTTCGTTAATTTTTTTTTCTAAGAACATCATTTTATAATAACAAAAAAAATAAGAAATCTATTTTTATTGAAAAAAATGAAAACATTGAAGAAAATTATTTTCCCCAAAATCTAATGTTAAAAATTTTAATAATCTTTGTATAGCAATCAAAGTATTTTGATTTGGATTGGATATTTTATTTAAATAAAAATTTATTTCCACGGTTAATATTTTTCAAAATAGAAAATATTTTTATTATTTTGAACATAAGAAGTAAAAATACAGTTCATAGTGTAAAAAGTCTCATAATTTTTCTAAAGGGAAAGTCTCAAATCCTTAAAATATTTCTATTATCAACCCAGCAAAATTTCATTTTCCAGAACGTATCATATTACCCTGCAACCAATTCTACTTAACATTTCAAAATCAATTATTTATGTTTGAAACTGTCCCGAAAGCAATCGTTTTTTGGAGCAAGTAGTTTTTTTGGAAAAAAATTTTATATAGAAAATTTTGTTGTGTTTACCGTAGAATATATTCAAGAATCTATTGAACCAGGAATTGGTTCCACAAAACTTTCCTGGGAAAGAAAAATTTTAACACAGAATATGTTAAACTGACATTTGCAAGTTGGCCCCAGTGTTTTTTGTCAACTTGACCCTACGTATATGGAACATTCTCCCATAAGACCTTTTATTTATCAGTAAGGGGAAAATTAAAAAAATATAAAATATTGTTATGTATTCATATCTGAATTCTTTTGATGTTAATGCCTTTTAATTAAAACCCCATGATATTTAGTTGTCCGAACACAATAAAGTACCAGATTGTACAAAAAAGAATTGGAAACAAAACACAAATTCGATAATATCAAACTTTAGCTCGATTTTTAAAACAAAAAAGTCGGTTTTTTAAACTTCG
Organism: Pegoplata infirma; assembly: GCA_963921195.1. NCBI lineage: Eukaryota > Metazoa > Arthropoda > Insecta > Diptera > Anthomyiidae > Pegoplata > Pegoplata infirma. Next base: position 68,862 of record CAWUER010000155.1, read on the forward strand.
TCGATTGCCGGGCAAATTATAGTTCTTTTTGGTCTAAAATCTAATTTTTAGCCAAATCGAACAAAATTAACCCGTGCCTTTGGGTGGTTAAAGATTGGGCCCAAAAAAAATTTTGCCATATAAACAAAAAACTTTTTTCGACTTTTTCGAAAAAAAAAACATTAGGGCCGTTGGGGTCCTACTCTAAGATTTTTTTTTAATTTTGACTTGAAAAGATTTTAGCTGAGATGTATCGTGTTCTTAAATGCATCAAAAAATCATGAAAAACGCGTTTTTACACTTTTTTGAAAATTTATGTATTGTCAAAAAAAAAAAAAACTTTTGTAGATTGCCCGGCAAATTATCGTTGATTTTGGTGTAAAAGCTATATGTTTAAATTTTTAGCCAAATCGGAAAATTTTAACCCGTGCCCCTGGATAGTTAAAATTTTTTGTGCAAATCAAAAGAAAAATTTTTTTAAGGTCAAACTTTAACACTTCAGCGGCACAGGTTAAAATTGTCCGATTAGGCTGAAAACTTAAATATGGAGTTCTTAGACAAAAACCAACCATAATTTGCCCAGCATTTGAAGAAATTCGACAAAAGCCATTTTTTTTTTTTGATAATGCATAAAATGTGAGAGAGTAAAAAGTGAATATTGTGCTACATATAAGTACGTGATAAAGATGTTACAGATAGAAATAAGATTTTTTGTTGATATGTATCATTAAGAGCAACATCTCAGAAAAAAATTCTTTCGAGTCAAAAGTTTTGACTCAAAACTAAATATTTTTTTTTTAATTATTTGGAGTATGACTGCAACGGCCCTAAATTTTTTTTCGAAGTCAATTTTGAAGCGTTTATTCCACCAAAATTTAATTTTTAGATGGTAATAAGCTAATCAAGTAAAATAATAATTAAAAAAAATAAAAAATCGAAAAAAAAAATATTTTGTTTGGTTTGTATTGAAAAACAATTTTTTTGGGCAAAATTTTAACATCCCAAAGGTACGGGCTAGTTTTGTCCGATTTGGCTAAAAATTTAAACATAGAGTTTTTAGACCAAAACGAACCATAATTTGCCCGGCGATCGACGAAATTCGAAAAAAGTCATTGTTCGTGTATACATAGTCAAAATTGAATTCGATCGACATAACTGGTTTTAAACGGAAAACTTTTTTATTCACAACTTTTGGCTGCCAAAACATCAATTTACAGTTAATTCTAAATCTTCTTCCAAAAAGATGTCCCTAACATTTGTTTTTTTTTTTAATGTTTAAGACGTAAATGAATTCTTTTGAATAGTGTTTTTTTATTGAAATTTGAAATATCGAACTGTGAGTTTTATCGTATATAAGGTACAGATCCCCGAACATTGGTAAAATTAAATGGCCAAGGCGTGTTAATGGACTTATTTAAAAAACTGAAAAGGCTAAGTTGTTTGTTAAAAAAAGAGCTTTCCAATGGTGCCATTCACATTAAAATCTGGCTTATTGTGTCTTTTTAAAAGCGGAAAAACTGTTTTTTTTTTTAAATTTTTTGCATTTTTGAAAGTCCCCTTTAACCGATATCAAAACGTTCTATAGCCTATAATCTAAGTTGAAATGAAAGCTTTATTATGGTTTTTATCCGATCAAAATCGGTTCAGTAGTTTCTTCAAACACCGGTGACAAAGAAAATTTTCGCGAAAAGTGCGTTTTATAATATAGTATAGATGAGGTACAGATCCCCGAACAGTGATAAAACTGAATGCCCAAGGCGTGTTAATGAACAAATTTAAAAAACTGAAAAGGCTAAGTTGTTTGTTAAAAAAAGAGCTTTCCAATAGTGCCATTCACATTAAAATCTGACTTATTGTGTCTTTTTAAAAGCGGAAAAATTGATTTTTTTTTCATATTTTGTCATTTTCAAAATTCCTTCTTAACCGATATCAAAACATTCTATAGCCTATAATCTTAGTTGGAATGAAAGCTTTATTATGGTTTTTATCTCATCAAAATCGGTTCAGTAGTTTCTTCAAACACCGGTGACAAAGAAAATTTTCGCGAAAAGTGCGTTTTATAATATAGTATAGATAGTATAGATAAGGTACAGATCCACGAACAGTGGTAAAATTGAATGGCCAAGGCGTGTTAATCGACTTATTTAAAAAACTGAAAAGGCTAAGTTGTTTGTTAAAAAAAGAGCTTTCCAATGGTGCTATTCACATTAAAATTTGAGTTATTGTGTCTTTTTAAAAGCGGAAAAACTGATTTTTTTTTCATATTTTGGCATTTTCAAAAGTCCCTCTTAAACGATATCAAAACATTCTATAGCCTATAATCTTAGTTGGAATGAAAGCTTTATTATGGTTTTTATCTCATCAAAATCGGTTCAGTAGTTTCTTCAAACACCGGTGACAAAGAAAATTTTCGCGAAAAGTGCGTTTTATAATATAGTATAGATGAGGTACAGATCCCCGAACAGTGATAAAACTGAAAATCTTAGTTGGAATGAAAGCTTTATTTTGGTTTTTATCTCATCAAAATCGGTTCAGTAGTTTCTTCAAACACCGGTGACAAAGAAAATTTTCGCGAAAAGTGCGTTTTATAATATAGTATAGATAGATGAGGTACAGATCCCCGAACAGTGATAAAACTGAATTCCCAAGGCGTGTTAATGAACTAATTTAAAAAACTGAAGAGGCTAAGTTGTTTGTTAAAAAAAGAGCTTTCCAATAGTGCCATTCACATTAAAATCTGACTTATTGTGTCTTTTTAAAAGCGGAAAAACTGATTTTTTTTTTCATATTTTGGCATTTTCAAAAGTCCATCTTAACCGATATCAAAACATTCTATAGCCTATAATCTTAGTTGGAATGAAAGCTTTATTTTGGTTTTTATCTCATCAAAATCGGTTCAGTAGTTTCTTCAAACACCGGTGACAAAGAAAATTTTCGCGAAAAGTGCGTTTTATAATATAGTATAGATAGATGAGGTACAGATCCCCGAACAGTGATAAAACTGAATTCCCAAGGCGTGTTAATGAACTAATTTAAAAAACTGAAAAGGCTAAGTTGTTTGTTAAAAAAAGAGCTTTCCAATAGTGCCATTCACATTAAAATCTGACTTATTGCGTCTTTTTAAAAGCGGAAAAACTGATTTTTTTTTCATATTTTGGCATTTTCAAAAGTCCATCTTAACCGATATCAAAACATTCTATAGCCTATAATCTTAGTTGGAATGAAAGCTTTATTTTGGTTTTTATCTCATCAAAATCGGTTCAGTAGTTTCTTCAAACACCGGTGACAAAGAAAATTTTCGCGAAAAGTGCGTTTTATAATATAGTATAGATATAGATAGATGAGGTACAGATCCCCGAACAGTGATAAAACTGAATTCCCAAGGCGTGTTAATGAACTAATTTAAAAAACTGAAAAGGCTAAGTTGTTTGTTAAAAAAAGAGCTTTCCAATAGTGCCATTCACATTAAAATCTGACTTATTGTGTCTTTTTAAAAGCGGAAAAACTGATTTTTTTTTTTCATATTTTGGCATTTTCAAAAGTCCATCTTAACCGATATCAAAACATTCTATAGCCTATAATCTTAGTTGGAATGAAAGCTTTATTTTGGTTTTTATCTCATCAAAATCGGTCAGTAGTTTCTTCAAACACCGGTGACAAAGAAAATTTTCGCGAAAAGTGCGTTTTATAATATAGTATAGATGAGGTACAGATCCCCGAACAGTGATAAACTGAATTCCCAAGGCGTGTTAATGAACTAATTTAAAAAACTGAAAAGGCTAAGTTGTTTGTTAAAAAAAGAGCTTTCCAATAGTGCCATTCACATTAAATCTGACTTATTGTGTCTTTTTAAAAGCGGAAAAACTGATTTTTTTTTTCATATTTTGGCATTTTCAAAAGTCCATCTTAACCGATATCAAAACATTCTATAACCTATAATCTTAGTTGGATGAAAGCTTTATTTTGGTTTTTATCTCATCAAAATCGGTTCAGTAGTTTCTTCAAACACCGGTGACAAAGAAAATTTTCGCGAAAAGTGCGTTTTATAATATAGTATAGATATAGATATAGATAGATGAGGTACAGATCCCCGAACAGTGATAAAACTGAATTCCCAAGGCGTGTTAATGAACTAATTTAAAAAACTGAAGAGGCTAAGTTGTTTGTTAAAAAAAGAGCTTTCCAATAGTGCCATTCACATTAAAATCTGACTTATTGTGTCTTTTTAAAAGCGGAAAAACTGATTTTTTTTTCATATTTTGGCATTTTCAAAAGTCCATCTTAACCGATATCAAAACATTCTATAGCCTATAATCTTAGTTGGAATGAAAGCTTTATTTTGGTTTTATCTCATCAAAATCGGTTCAGTAGTTTCTTCAAACACCGGTGACAAAGAAAATTTTCGCGAAAAGTGCGTTTTATAATATAGTATAGATATAGATGAGGTACAGATCCCCGAACAGTGATAAAACTGAAAATCTTAGTTGGAATGAAAGCTTTATTTTGGTTTTTATCTCATCAAAATCGGTTCAGTAGTTTCTTCAAACACCGGTGACAAAGAAAATTTTCGCGAAAAGTGCGTTTTATAATATAGTATAGATAGATGAGGTACAGATCCCCGAACAGTGATAAAACTGAATTCCCAAGGCGTGTTAATGAACTAATTTAAAAAACTGAAGAGGCTAAGTTGTTTGTTAAAAAAAGAGCTTTCCAATAGTGCCATTCACATTAAAATCTGACTTATTGTGTCTTTTTAAAAGCAGAAAAACTGATTTTTTTTTCATATTTTGGCATTTTCAAAAGTCCATCTTAACCGATATCAAAACATTCTATAGCCTATAATCTTAGTTGGAATGAAAGCTTTATTTTGGTTTTTATCTCATCAAAATCGGTTCAGTAGTTTCTTCAAACACCGGTGACAAAGAAAATTTTCGCGAAAAGTGCGTTTTATAATATAGTATAGATATAGATAGATGAGGTACAGATCCCCGAACAGTGATAAAACTGAATTCCCAAGGCGTGTTAATGAACTAATTTAAAAAACTGAAAAGGCTAAGTTGTTTGTTAAAAAAAGAGCTTTCCAATAGTGCCATTCACATTAAAATCTGACTTATTGTGTCTTTTTAAAAGCGGAAAAACTGATTTTTTTTTTCATATTTTGGCATTTTCAAAAGTCCATCTTAACCGATATCAAAACATTCTATAACCTATAATCTTAGTTGGAATGAAAGCTTTATTTTGGTTTTTATCTCATCAAAATCGGTTCAGTAGTTTCTTCAAACACCGGTGACAAAGAAAATTTTCGCGAAAAGTGCGTTTTATAATATAGTATAGATGAGGTACAGATCCCCGAACAGTGATAAAACTGAATTCCCAAGGCGTGTTAATGAACTAATTTAAAAAACTGAAAAGGCTAAGTTGTTTGTTAAAAAAAGAGCTTTCCAATAGTGCCATTCACATTAAAATCTGACTTATTGTGTCTTTTTAAAAGCGGAAAAACTGATTTTTTTTCATATTTTGGCATTTTCAAAAGTCCATCTTAACCGATATCAAAACATTCTATAGCCTATAATCTTAGTTGGAATGAAAGCTTTATTTTGGTTTTTATCTCATCAAAATCGGTTCAGTAGTTTCTTCAAACACCGGTGACAAAGAAAATTTTCGCGAAAAGTGCGTTTTATAATATAGTATAGATATAGATATAGATATAGATATAGATGTGGGAACCTTAAACAACTAACTGACCAAAAATTCAGCCAAAAAGTTTTCATTTGCAAAAGTTATCGTAACAAAAACTATTATTTCAGTGTTAACCCTACAATAATTATAGTTTTTGTTAAGATAACTTTTGCAAATGAAAACTTTTTTGGCCAAATTTTTGGTGAGGTAATTGTTTAAGGTTCCCACATTATATACTAAAAGATGAAGCATCAAATCATCTCCTAAAGTGATGCTGCCAATACAAAAAAACGGTTTTTCGCGATTTTCATCATGTTGGCCCATATAACATAGATGTTTTTTGTCCACTATTCGTAGTGTCATGGACGCCTTTATGATCCACAAAATGCAAGTTTTTAATCAGAGACCAATTTAGCGGTTAATTTCGCGAAAACTTAAAAAAATTAAGAAATCCGCGAATTTAAGGGCTTAAGATGAAAAGCTTTAAACCAAATTTATATTAGAAATATTGCTACAAGTTATATCTTTGTTTTCCATGCCATAAAATTTAAAAATCATTAGCTTTGGAATTTTTTTTGTTAAAAAAGCAGCTGAAAATCAGCCAATCTTTAATGACATTTTATAAGAAAACTGTACCATACAACGAAAAACGGAGTACGCCATTCGATTCAGCATGTCCGAAATAGTATATTGAAATGATGGTCGTACCTCTTGTTTTCTAAAATAGTGGTTAGTTTTGTCACGCAGTGTAATTCATCATTTATTCTTATTCATCTCAGTTCATTTTTGCAATTGGTTCTCAACACTTTGCCTCTAACACATAATGAAACAGATTTAGAGGAATTTCTCAATTATGTCTCTGAAACTAATGTAACTGTTTCAGAGAAATGAAATTTTAAGAAAATTTATCCCAAAAAATAAAAAAAAAATTAAAAAAAAATTTTAAAATTCTGGTCTCTAAAAGAAAAACCCCATTAATTTCAGAGTCATTCCTTACACAGATTTTATATCAATTTATCGATTTAAAAAGAATCATGTCCAGAGACATAAATATTTTCTATAGAAACAAATAATCATACTGACAATTTTTCTAATGCAGGTCTCAGAAAGAAAATTTCTTAGCTTCTGAAAAAAGTATCAGGTTTGTAAGTCTGAGATTTTGTGACATTTTTAGTTAGAAGGTCTGTCTTGGAACACTTTTTGGCCCTCCTATCGAAGATTTAGAAATTGTGAGACTTTTTTCATTTCGTAAGTCTGAGATTTTATGACATTTTTAGTTAGAAGTTCTCTCTTGAAATACTTTTTTGGCCCTCCTGGTCCCTGCGTACGTTTCTGCCATCAATTTTCAAGAATTTTGATAAAATCTCTAAAAAATCACATACAAAATAATCAATAGAAGTCGAAAAGCAACAATTTCAAAGATACATAAAGATCGGCTGGTGCCATTTAAGAGACTTTAACCATGATTTTTCCTTTAAACTATACATCCCAGCAAAAACATGGTAATGAAATGTGAAAAGTAATCATTACCAAGTGCATTATTTTAATGAGTACCCATTACTACTAACATTATTTTAAGCCCAAAAGTAACTACTTTTGAATAATATGTTGTTGAAATAATTTAAAGTGATATAAAAATAAATAGTTTTAGTAATATGTTATCAAAGTACACTCAAAAAAACCTTGTAAAATTACAAGAAAGACTTGTAACTTTTTTTTGTCTGCTATCTCCTATTTGACAAAAATTCCTAGTAATTTTACAAGATTTTTACCAATAATTTTGTAATTTTACAAGGTTTTATAAAATCCTATAATTTTTACAAGCTTTTTACCAATAATTTTGTAATTTTACAAGCTTTTTACCAATTAAATTGTAAATTTACAGTTTTTTGGCGCAATTAAAATCACAAGGAATTCTCGTGAATTTTCTTGATTTTTTTTTTGTAAAATTATCTTGGAAATTTGTAAAGTTGCAAAAAAAGTTGTAAAATTACAAAAAATATGTAAATTTCAATTTGTTAAAATAACAGGGAAAACTGGTAAAATGGGATTACGAGACTTTTCCTAGTAATTTGACAATGTTTTTTGTGTGTACTTCTAGGTAATAATATCCCCTTGCCCTTGCATTTTTCAACCTTCACAATTCAATTAACTCAAAAATGACTTAAAAACTTAATAAAAATTTGTCAATTTGTAAATTTTATTAAAAACAAGTTAAATTTTAAATGTTTGATTACTCCCATATGATAGCTAATTATTTTACTTCGTATTGGTAATGTGTTTTTACTCCTTATTTGTAATCCGAGGCAGTAACTACTTATTTATCTCCATACTATTCACTAGGTTTTTTTGTCTCACGCCCTTGTTAAAATAATAAGTGTTTCATTCAATAAGTAACTACTTATTAACAGTTGTTTCGGATTACAAAACCCATTACTGGTAATGCCAAATTTTGCTGGAATTTTTTGTTTTAAATTTAGAACCACCTTAACAACTTGTGTTATCAATCCTGCTACCAATATGCATATTTGTTGCATCTTTCTTTAGTTTTTTTCTTTGTGTACATTGAAACAAAAGTATATAAAATATAACAATTTTAAACTTTTAACGAATTCTACAATGTTAAGAGGACATAAAATCATACCCTAACCATTTCCTTGGCATTCTTTACCCATAAACTTCAACAACAGCTCTACAATAATATCATCATCATCATAAGCCAACCATATAAATTGAGTTAAAGCAAACGGAAGTGGTAATCGAAATACAAAAGGAAGCGGAGAAATAATAATAATACGAGAATAAAGCCAACCACAAGCAATAAAATAAATTAGATTTCTATGCAAAATGCACTCAAGTGTTTTGTTTCAGTCAGTTGTCGATTACTTTTAAGGATACCACGCTACCAACCAACAGCATGTTGAAGAAGTCGACCGACCAACCGACGACGACGACGACAACGAAAAAGAATATTAAAATGAATCAGTGACCCTTAGGGGTATTGTTTAAAAAAAAATGGAAAATGCTACTCGTACTCTTAAGATTATATTGACATTAAGAAAAATTAAAATTTAAATAAAGTAACCGTCATTGTAATACAAATTTACTAGTCATTGCAACAACACTATTTAAAGCAGTGCTTCTCATTAACGTGAAATCAAAATATTTAGTGATGCCCGTCCGACCGTCTGTCGGCCTGGCTGTCTGAAAAAAGCACTTACAACGAAATTTTTAAACACTTATCGGCACACTTGCGTGTTCCGAAATCAGAAAATCTTGGAATTTCTTCAGGGCATACTGCTAAAACGATGCTTGTTAAAGAGGTGATTATGGGGGAAAAAATAATAAAAATCTGGAAGTCATCTTCAGGGCGCAACCAAAGCTTAAAGTTTGCATCCATAGAGTAGTTGGTTTATACAAAAACTTAAACTCCGTTTTATACAATAACTTAAAAGAACTCTTGCAAATTCCGTTACATAAAAAAATTAAAACAAAATTAAAAAAGTAATATTACGCGTTTTTTAAATTTCAGAACGTTGTGCTGTATCAAAATTGCTCCATAAAAACTTTATAAATATTTTTTATACCCTCCACTCTAGTGACAGAGGGTATATATAAGTTGTTATACCCTCCAATCTAGTGATAAAGGGGATATATAAGTTTGTCATTCCGTTTGTAACACATTGAAATATTGGTCTAGGACCCCATAAAGTATATGGGGCATTCCAAGCCAAATCACTCATTTTAGACCCGACCCCTTTCGATTTATTCTATTTTTGGATATGTTTTAGTACTTATTAAATGCAACTTGGACACCAATTTTCAACCATTTATTTCAAGATGGTGTTGAGTAATCAATTTTTCAAAATGGCGATTTTCTCAAAAAAATTAAAAAATTGAAATTTTTAATTAATTTTGACCATTAAAAAATAGAGATATTTTAAAAAAAGTTGGACAACGTTTTGTTGGTATTTAAATGTAGATTTAGAAAAAAAATATGAAAAAATTATTCGAAGTAACTATCGCTTATTTTTTGACGTTTAAAAATTAAAATCGACTTTTTGGAAACGTCCGAAACCTTCGATTTTTTTGTAAAAAACTATAAAAATTCTACTCTAAATTACGCAACTTTTAAGCCATAACTCGAGATGTGATCACAATTCTTTCTATTTTTTTTTTAAATTTTTAAAATTGCACTTTTTGATTTTTGGCTCTGATTTATTTTATATGGTGCTCCAAAAAAAATAAATTGGTAGATATTGACCCTAACTTACGCTTGATATATTCATTTGGAAGTAAAAATACGTCTCACAAAAATTAAGGTCGATCGGAAATGGGTAAGGCGTTTAGCACGGTCCTTGAAATTTAAAAAACGGATTACAAGGAAAAATATGAATTTTTTTCAGTTTTCGCAATTTTTTTGGTATTTCGAGTTAAGTTTTAATTCAAGTGATTACAGAATTATGATGTGGAGTAAAATGCCTTTCAAATAAGGTACTAAAAACTAAAATCGGTTGAAAATCAGCCAAGTTATTACAACTTCCCCAGGCACCTAGCGTGTGTCATACCACTTGATTAAAGAATACGAGTCCCTTTTTTTAAATTTATTGAAATTTTCTACTGTAATAACATTTTTTCATTATTCATGTTTCAGTGTAATATTTTTTTGGTTTTTCCAAATTTTAAAACAAAAAAAAAAAAAAAATTAAAAATAGAGATTTCAAAGGGTGTTGAAAATGGGGGCATTTTTAGCATTAATTTAAAACATGTTAGCAAAACACAATACAAAAAATACTTGTCATCTAATTACATCCCAGCAAAACTTTGGTAATGGGTAGTGATTATATAACACATTACCAGGTAATGTATATACCTTATTTGTAGCATTATTTTAGGATGTCTTACCAAACATTTGTTCCACAACGTACTATTTTAAAGTAAAAAATAATGCATTACTAATAATTTGCTACGTAATGCATGATTATTGGAAAAATGTATTTCATATTTATTATTTCTAAACATTATATCATGGATGATTTATATTTGGTTACATTATGTATTATTTGAAAGTTTGAAATAATGCATTATTTATAATTAAATGCATAATGCATTACAATAACATAAAAAATAATTATTTTATAAAAAATGCATAAGTTTAAACTAGAGATGGGCTCACGACAAGAAATTTCTAACGACACACACTCACTAGCATATTATATCTACTTACACTCACTTACAATCACGTAAGTAAATTTAATACAAAATAACTTTTTCACTACTCGTAACACCTTATATATTACGTTCTGGTATGCTATATTATATACCTTACTCGTAACCTATAAAATTTATGACTTATAAATTTATGACTTATTTTATACCTTACTGGTATTCTATGTGATAATGTGGATGCATTACTTTGAGTCTCATCGCCTGTTAAAATCATCAATGCTGCAATGTATAAAATAAGAGATCATATACCTTATTTTATACCTTATTTGGTAATCTAAGTTTTGCTGGGATTTGAACGTGAAGAATAAAAAAAATGTTATTACAGTAGAAAATTTCAATGAATTTCAAAAATTGGATTGTATTGCTTAATCAAGTGGTCTGCCATACGTTAGATGCCTGGGGAAGTTGTAATAACTTGGCTGATTTTAAACCGATTTTAGTTTTTGGTACCTTATTAGAGAAGCATTTTACTCCGTATTATAATTCTGTAACCACTTGAATTAAAACTTAACTTAAAATACCAAAAAAATTGAGAAAACAGAAAAAAATTCATATTTTTCTTTGTAATCCGTTTTCGGTGTCCTCTTTTACAGGATGTTAAAAATTACAAAATCTCGAGTTTTCTTTTTTAAAAACGAGATTTTCTCAAAATTGAGAGAAAAATGTGAAGAATCCTTCACATTTTTTGGCCAGTAACAATATCAAACACTGAGCTGTGGAGAAGGACAAACCAGATACCTGTTCAAAGTAAAATCCTCAAGAGAAAATGGAATTGGTTGGGTCATACCTTAAGAAGACCACAAGAAGATATTGCACGAATGGCAATTGACTGGAATCCACAAGGCAGTAGGCGACCAGAAAGGCCATCTCATACTTGGAGAAGGATGCTTGAAAGTGAAATACAATCAACTCGAAAAAGCTGGCGTGAAATAAAAAATTTGGCAGAAGACAGATCAGAATGGAAGAAGTTTGTTGTGGCCCTATGTTCCTCCATGGAACCCTAGGATAAAATATATATATATATTTAACGAAGTCCCTTGCTAGTCGGTGTCCTTTTTTACAGGGTGTTAAAAATGATAAAATCTCGATTAATTTTTTTACCGCGATTTTCTCAAAATTGAGACGTTATTTAAACTTTTTGTAAAGGATTTAGATTCAGGACATCAACCTTTACACTTTAACACAAGTTGTACCGTTTTTCTGTGGCATCCAATAAGATGAAAATCTAATTATCTCAAAAACCCCAATAACGATTTTTTTCAAATTGGGCTTAAACTGTTTGTGCGGGTGCCAACTAACATAATCTGCAATTAAATTTCATATGCAACGAACTTTTAATTAAACTTGTTCAACCACTACGTGACTCCCTAGTTACTACAGCTCCTCATATTTAAGAAGCTCTGCTTCTAAAAAAAATAATAGTTATTATTTTGTTGGATATACTCGTACCATATTATTGGTTTCTTTTGTTTTGCTTTCATGATCCTTAAAGTAATAAATTATTCCAAATCGGTAAATACAATGTCAACTTAAACAAGTCGCTTATGTATGAAAACAGTAGGTAAATTTGCAATTAAGAATTGTAACAAATTGACAGTTTAATTACACAGTCCAACAAGTTTTGTGTATTTGGGAACATACTTAAGTTTTTCTCTAAGTTTCTGGAATTTTTCAGTTGACTTCTAAACCTTTTTTATTTAAAATCCTGGTGTGTTTTAAAATCAGCTAATGAAGGGCTTAAAAAATTTAAAGTATTCGTCCAGATTGACTAAATATTCAAAACATCCTATCTTCAGTGTAATAACCTAGCAGATAGCAAGTTTTGAATATTCGCCCTCGATGTGCTACGAGGATCGAAATGACAATTATTGAAATACTTTTTTTTAGAAAATTTTTTAAAAATATTTTCAGCTCGATTTTTTTCAAGCACAAACATTAAAAATTTAAAAAATTATCTAATAATTATTTTATAAAAAAGAAATACGCTTTTTTTGACCACCAATTCCTTTGATTTTGTAAACAACTGAGAAATTGGAGATAGGATATTAGTTTGTTACATAGAAATGTTAAAACGTAAAATTTAATGGGGGTCGGTCTTATAAAGGACCCCTCTATGACCCACCATTGGAGCAGTAGAAATGATTTTAAGATCGAAATATTACAATAAAATTTTTTCAAAAAATTTTAAAAAATAGTAATAAACGTTATCCCACGATCTTCCTGGGCAAAAAATTTGTAGAATTGATAGAAGTTTTACACAAAAAAATTTCAAAAAAATCTAAGAGTAAAAACATTTTCAAAAATGAGATTTAAATTTTAAAACTTAAAAATCGCATATTAGAGTGCTTTTAAGAATTTTTCGGGATTTTTTTATACCCTCCAACCACAGTATGGGGTATACTCACTTTGTCATTCCGTGTGTAACGCATCGAAATATCGGTCTAGGACCCCATAAAGTATATATTTTATTGATCAGTGATCGATTCTAAGACATTCTAGCGATGTCCGTCCGTCCGTCCGTCTGTCCGTCTGTCCGTCTGTCCGTCTGTAGAGGACACGATACAGTCCAAAATAAAAGAGCTAGACTTCCGAAGTTTGGCACGAATATGTCTTATATTCCTAGGCTGGTTAAGTTCGGAAATGGGCAAAATCGGACCAAGGGGAAAAAAGTTCCCCCTGGAGAACTAAACCAACCCAAGAAAAACCGCATTTTTTGCAGAGTTTTTTGTACTTTTGGTAAGCAAATGCAACATTCTGATCTCAGAAGAATTTCAAAATCGCAAGGGGAAGGTGCCCCCTAACGTCCCCCACCAACCCCCCCCCCAAAAAAAAAACAGACGACCCTGGATTTTTTTTATATTTTTTTTTTTACATTTTGGAGGGTATAAAAGATTCGGCACAGCCGAATGTAACACTCTCACTTGTTTTTTTTAAAGTACGTAAAAAAACAAAAATTTTTAAAAAAAAAATTTGAAATTTGGACCATTATTGAAGAAGTTATGATTAAAAGAAGTTTGAGTAAAGGAACAAACTACCAATTTTTAAAAATTCGATATCTTTTGAACGGGTTATACAAAAAATCTGAAAATTTACCAGGAAGGAGTTTTCGAAGGGTACTAAAAACTGTAAACAAATTGGGAAAATCTAAAAAAAAAGTTTTTCAAAGTGTCCGATTTCAAATGGAATGCCCAACTTGTACTTGAAAAAAAATCAAGTACAACTACTAGGTACTTGTTAACTTGTTTCCATAGTACTTGTCAAATACCATTGTACTTGTAAAGTACTGAAATACTTGTCAAGTACCATGGTACTTGTCAAGTAGTAGCTACTTTTTCAAGTACTTGAAACTTGTCAAGTGTCAAGTACTTTCATCAACACTTGTACTTATTTTTTTTTTTCAAGTACAAGTACTCAAATACCTGATTTTTTCGGAACTCAGTAAGTAAATACTGAGTATTTCTCATTTTTGGTTTAGTACATTAAGAGAGAAAAATTAAAAAAGTTTTCGTGGAATAATTTTGGTCAACCAGAGCATTTAAAAAAACAAAAAATTAAATCTTTCGCAATATTGAACTTTAAATTTTCATTTTGACGCGGATATTACTCAAGCAAGTTCAAAAGGGTACTTTTAATCGTTCATGTATTTTTAGTACTATTTTAAGCCACTTAAAAATAAAAAGTCCAAAAAATATGTTATTTTACTAGTTCTTGCAACAAAAATTGCATAAGTGGATTAAATTTCGTCATGTAAATATTTTTCCTTTAATGTAATTCATAAAACACTACGATTGCAATCTTTAGCCGGTTGTAGGGAGGCAAAGACAGACTCCAATTTTTTGGGATTATTGTTTTTTTGCTATTACCTTAAATTTTGTCTTTCGGGACAGTCTAGTGTATAGTAATGACATATGGAAACAATTAAACATTTTCTTTGTTTACAAAAAATGTGTGATCAATAGAATTGAAGGTCAAAAAATGCTGATTCCTTCCACTGTGTTTAAAAAATGTAATTATTTTTGTTTGAGTTGTTAGAAAATTTTGTTGGCAAGTAAATATAAATTATATAGCTCGCGAAACAAGGTGCTGATGTTATTGGTATTTCTGTGCATATTGATCCACCAATCCAGCACTTCAGATCGCTACGCGACATTCAAAACACTGCAATGGCTAATAGAAAGTGGAGAGAGCTAACAACAAGCGCGATCAGTAGAAGATTGTGGGCATGCTACAATCTAAGAAAAACTGAATACTTACTCTCACTCACTAGATGGAACTGCCGTGTACTTACTGGAGTGATCACCGGGCACTGCCTAATAGGTTATCATAGAAAGAAGATGGGACTTATTTCTGATGCAAGCTGTAGAAGGTGCGATGAACCTAACACTAAAGAAACGGTCGAACATATTCTTTGCCAATGTCCTGCTTTGGCCAGAACCCGACTGTACATTAAAGGTGTCCTAACGACTAAGGTAATTTTTCAAAATCACTTTTTAATACGTGGTAGGGTCCTAAATTGTAGTTTTGTATCTAAAAATGAGTGAGCCAAAATTTGGAGACAATCGGATAAAAATAACTCGTGCCGAAAATGGATTGAAGTTTTGGGACACTCTTATCTGATGAAAAAACACGTTTTTTCTAGTTTTTTGAAAAATATTGTTATATGCTATTTTTTGTTAATTTTTTTGTTAAGTAATATGAAAATGGTAATAAATTACCTTTCCAAAAAGCTTAAAGAAATTCAAATCGGATGAAAAATAAGCATTTTACGCATACATGCCCCAGACCATTGCATGGTTTTTAAAGCCAAAATTTGAAAATTTTCAAAATTTTTAGGCAAAAAAATAAAAAAAATTAAATTTTACTTTATAATTATATTAAATACATGTTATAGATAAAAACTAACAGATATGGTAGTCTAACTTTTTTTTCATTTGGCGTGGGTAATGATATAATTTCCGCGGATTCCAAAGAAAATGGGGTTTTCTAAAATAATTTAGCAAATATGGGAAACAATTTTCTGTATTGTATTATACGAAGTGAAATACATAAATTCTGTAAATTTTTTGAGAATTCGGGCATCTTTAACCCCTTTTCGTCGAGGTGAAATGACAAATTTGAGACGTTATACATTTTTATAATACAAAATATCTGCATATATCCGATTTCTCAAAAGTTACAGAATTTACGTCTTACACTTCGATCCGCACAATAGAGCACAAATTTTCAAAAATTTGCTTAATTATTGTAGAAAAACGCATTTTATTTGGAATCCGCGGAAATTTTATCACTACCCGCGCCAAATAAAAAAAAAGCTTGACTACCATATCTGCTATTTTTAATCTTAAACATGTTTTCAATTTAATCATAAAGTAAAATTAAATTTTTACTATTTTTTTGCCAAAAAATTTTGAAAATTTTGAAATTCTGGCTCTAAAAACCATACAATGGTCTGGGGCATGTAGTCGTAAAATGCTTATTTTTCATTCGATTTTAATTTTATTAGTCGTTTTAAAAAGGTAATTTAGTACCATTATCATATTATTTCACAAAAAATTTAATAAAAAATATCAAATACCAATGTTTTTCCAAAAACTAGAAAAAACGAGTTTTTCGTTCTTATAAGAATGTCCCAAAACTTCAATCCATTTTCGGCACGAGTTATTTTTAGCCGATTGTCCCCAAATTTTGGCTCACTCATTTTTAGATACTAAAGAACAATATAGGACCCTACCAGGTATAAAAAGGTGATTTTCGTTTTTAAGGACACCTCTAGTGCACATGTTTTGAGTAAAAATTTTTTTTTGAGTGCAAGACTTTTTTTAGTGTTTGTTTTTTCAAAAAAACATTTTTTAACACATTCGTACAAGTTTTATATAATTATTCGGTATAGGCCATATTTGGCCAAAAATGTAGCCGAAGCCGAATACTGGCCGAGTGCAGTTCTTTGGCCAATGCCGAAGCCAAATATTCGGTCGGACACTATAAATTAGTATGTAATAGACCACCAAAATGATTTTGAAACAATAAAATTCTTAAAATTCTAGAAACAAACTTTAAATTTGCTGCTTGGGTCACATTTGCCCCCTGCCAATATGGGTTAACGATGTCTAATAAAGTTAATAGTTCTTAACTGAATTAATTTGATCAATAGAAGCAACAAAAAATTTAAATTTGGTCAGTTTATTCGAAAATCGATTTTCATAAAAAAAAATTTACACAAAATTCTAATTTCCTTGAAATCCACAAAAATCAAACGGCTCCAAAAACAAATTGAGTCGGTGTATATCCCCAATTTTTTTAATATTTAATCTTTAGGATGTTTTTTATAAGTGACTTGTATAGAAATGTTGAATTTAAAAATTTTGTTTAATAAAATTTTTAAAAAATCGAAAATACTCATTTGAAGTACCCCCCTAAATTCATGGTAATTTTTAGCTTAAAATTTTGAACGGGTTAATGATGTCATACAAAGTTGACATAATTTTTTCCAAGCAGTTTTGAGTAAAAGCTAAATAAAAAAAAATTATTTCAATTAATTTCATAAAACCATTTTTTTATTTTTTTTTTCAAATCATCGTCTTTTTTCCCCAAAAACCCGAAACTTTGACCTCAAAGCGGCACGGGTTAAAGTTATTCGATTTTCCTGAAATTTTTACACAATCCATTTTACACGCAATTACACAATATTCCGACCCGCGCATTTTGAAATTCGAAAATTTTATTTTTAAGTGCCACTCTAATGTTCATATATGATCTGATCCGAAAATTGGCCCGATATGAGGTCATATCAGGCCAATTTTCGGATCAGATCATATATGAACATATATGGAGGCATATATGATAATATATGGTTATATAAATCCATATATGATCCATATATCTTCATATATGATAATATATATTTCATTTTTACCCGGGTTTTTATTTTTAAGTGGCTTAAAATGGTACTAAAAATACATGAACGATTTAAAGTACCCTTTTGATCTTGCTTGGGTAATATCCGCATCAAAATGAAAATTTAAAGTTCAATATTGCGAAAGATTTATTTTTTTTTAAGGCTCTGGTTGACCAAAATTATTTAACTTTTTAAATACTTCTCTCTTACACAGAAAATAATATCGTAATTTTTTTTTTAATTAAAAATGGATTTGATATTAAATTTAACTTCAATTAAACATTTTAATTGATTCAATTAATGTTTTAATTGAATTCTTAACTTTACTGAAAACAAAAATAAAATAAACAAACGAAACCGGTTTTGTATGCATTAGTGTTAGTAGCCAATGAAAAAATAAAAATGCAAAAAACAACAAAAAAAAACTTTTGAACTATTGTTTTGTATATTTTTGTGGTAGCAACCACCAAAAAAATTTAGTTTCATTGTTTTCTTTAAGGCGAGTGGTCGTTGCGGATAATGTGTTTTGCTAATGAAATATGTACAGTTGAAACAAAAAAAAAATAATATGAGGCATTTGCCTTGTGTTTTGCACATTGAAATATAATACATTTTTTTTGTTTCAACTTTACTAAAGCGACAAAAATGCATGCAATAACAAGATTTAAAAATAATAATGTAATTTTAAATAGTTATTGATATTTTAAAATACTACTATAATGTTTCTATGCAAAACTATACCAACTGTTTATATTTAATAAAGAAAAAAAATTCTTAATAATATAAAACAATAAAATTCTATGTTTATTTATTTTAGGGCATTTTTTGAAGTTTAAATTTTAAAATTAAATTGAGTTTGGCCTTTTTTCAATTAAACATTTTAAAATCAATAGATCTATATTATTGATTTTCAATTTTATATTAATTTTTTTTAGTTTATTTAATTACAATTTTAATTGGTTTTCCATTTTATTTTCAATTAAAACTTTAATTGATTCAATTAACAATTTAATTAAATTTTAAAACTATTTTCAAACAAAATAAGTAATTAATATGTGCATTTTCGTGATACGTCCGAAATCAATTAATTTTTTAATTGAATCAACGAATTTCGTAATTAAAATTCATTTTTATTTTTTTCTGTGTAGGCTGGATTACTCAACGCTCCGTTATAAAATAACTCTCCGTTAAATTAAACTTTTTCATACAAATTTTGACATATGGCTCCGTTAAATCGGCAGTTAGCAGCTAACTTTTCATTGAGAAATCCGCCCTTAATGTACTAAACCAAAAATGGGAAATACTCAGTATTTACTTACTGACAATGAGTACCGAAAAAAATCAAGTATTTGAGTACTTGTACTTGAAAAAAAAATAAGTACAAGTATTGATGAAAGTACTTGATACTTGACAAGTTTCAAGTACTTGAAAAAGCAGCTACTACTTGAGAAGTACCATGGAACTTGACAAGTACTGCTGTACTTGACACGTACTTCGGTACTTTACAAGTACAATGGAAACAAGTTAACAAGTACCTAGTAGTTGTACTTGATTTTTTTCAAGTACACTGAAAAAAAGACATAACTAAAATTAAGGAAAAAATTTCTTTAAAAATTTATCATGAATTTTCCTAAAATTTAGTTAAATTTAACTTAAAAATGAGAAATTTTCTTAACTATGAGGAAAAAAGTTTAGTTCATTTACTTGTAATTAGTTCATAGTTTTCTTTAAATGGAATTTTTTAATATTAGGAAAAAAATTCTTACTGCCAAAGAAATTTTCCACAAATCTAGGAAACGTATCTTTATTTTTAAGACATATTTCTTAAAGAACAATTTAGTTCAAGTTTAGTTAAATTTACTCAAAAAAAATCATCGTATTTCTCTTCTTTAAATTGAGGAAGTGTACTTCTTAAAATTTAGTTAATAACTTCTGACAATTCAGTAAATAACTTCTTAGAATTTAGTTAAAAATTCAAAATGGCGATATCTCGAAAACTAAGCGAGATAGAGCGAAACGGATGAAATTTTCAAAAGAAAGACTACAAAAAAAAAATATGGAATAGCCTAGCTCTGCATATCTGTCGGGGTCTCACCCTAATTTGAGATCTAAAATTTTACATTCCCGAGATTTTATATATGCACATAAGTATCTTGGTAAATATTGCCAACACGAGAAAGTATATATTGTAGCCCTTGACTCGTAGAACACTTCCACAAAATACCCCAAAGCCCTCCGATTAATAGTTTTTGAGTTATCCAGTTTTAAAGATTCTCAAGACCCTATCAGACCCCTTATTACCGTATCTCAAAAACTAAGCAAGGTAGAGCGAAACGGACACAAGTTTTGGGTCAAAATCTGTGGGGACCCTTAATATACCCAACGGGGTCTCGAGTTAGTCTAGACCCAATCTAGTTCTAAATTGTGAATGAACTAAAGTGTAATATAATTTTTCCCATTTTCTAGTTAAAATTGGCTTAAAATTAAATAACTTTGTTTTCCTTATTTTTGGGAAAATTATGAACTAAAACCAAGAAAAAAATCTTTGGAGCCAAATCATTCCCTCTTTTTCTCAAAATTTAGTTAATTTTCCCAGATTTTAGTTCACTTTTTTTTGAGTGTACAAGTATAATATACTTTTATTTGATTTTTTCAAATACCAGTAATAAATAAAATATTTGAAAAATACACAATATTAATTTTGCCTAAATTAATTAATTTTGTACTAATTATTCCGCAAATTTAATTTTTTTTTACAAAATACACTACTATTTCGACCTGGAACCGGTTGTAGGGAGACAATTTGAATAATTTTTTCCATTGTCAGCTTTGTAATACTCATAGTTTTTTTTACTATTACCAATCAAAATTCCAAAGAGAGACCATTTTCGGGACAGGTTAGGTTAGGTTAGTTTAGGTTAGGTTAGGTTAGGTTAGAGGTGGCGGAGTCAAAGACTCCTCACATTGACCGGATGGTCCATAGCGAAACCACAACAATTCCTCAGCGACTCTGATATAACACGTTTGTCCTCATCGCGAATTGTACAATTTGCCTTAGGTCGACATTCGAAACCGTTTCCAAGCTCTCGAAGTCATGTCTGCCTAAAATGTACAGTAGAGGTGTCCTTAAAAACGAAAATCACCTTTTTATACCTGGTAGGGTCCTATATTGTTCTTTAGTATCTAAAAATGAGTGAGCCAAAATTTGGGGACAATCGGCTAAAAATAACTCGTGCCGAAAATGGATTGAAGTTTTGGGACATTCTTATAAGAACGAAAAACTCGTTTTTTCTAGTTTTTGGAAAAACATTGGTATTTGATATTTTTTATTAAATTTTTTGTGAAATAATATGATAATGGTACTAAATTACCTTTTTAAAACGACTAATAAAATTAAAATCGAATGAAAAATAAGCATTTTACGACTACATGCCCCAGACCATTGTATGGTTTTTAGAGCCAGAATTTCAAAATTTTCAAAATTTTTTGGCAAAAAAATAGTAAAAATTTAATTTTACTTTATGATTAAATTGAAAACATGTTTAAGATTAAAAATAGCAGATATGGTAGTCAAGCTTTTTTTTTATTTGGCGCGGGTAGTGATAAAATTTCCGCGGATTCCAAATAAAATGCGTTTTTCTACAATAATTAAGCAAATTTTTGAAAATTTGTGCTCTATTGTGCGGATCGAAGTGTAAGACGTAAATTCTGTAACTTTTGAGAAATCGGATATATGCAGATATTTTGTATTATAAAAATGTATAACGTCTCAAATTTGTCATTTCACCTCGACGAAAAGGGGTTAAAGATGCCCGAATTCTCAAAAAATTTACAGAATTTATGTATTTCACTTCGTATAATACAATACAGAAAATTGTTTCCCATATTTGCTAAATTATTTTAGAAAACCCCATTTTCTTTGGAATCCGCGGAAATTATATCATTACCCACGCCAAATGAAAAAAAAGTTAGACTACCATATCTGTTAGTTTTTATCTATAACATGTATTTAATATAATTATAAAGTAAAATTTAATTTTTTTTATTTTTTTGCCTAAAAATTTTGAAAATTTTCAAATTTTGGCTTTAAAAACCATGCAATGGTCTGGGGCATGTATGCGTAAAATGCTTATTTTTCATCCGATTTGAATTTCTTTAAGCTTTTTGGAAAGGTAATTTATTACCATTTTCATATTACTTAACAAAAAAATTAACAAAAAATAGCATATACCAATATTTTTCAAAAAACTAGAAAAAACGTGTTTTTTCATCAGATAAGAGTGTCCCAAAACTTCAATCCATTTTCGGCACGAGTTATTTTTATCCGATTGTCTCCAAATTTTGGCTCACTCATTTTTAGATACAAAACTACAATTTAGGACCCTACCACGTATTAAAAAGTGATTTTGAAAAATTACCTTAGTCGTTAGGACACCTTTAATGTGCACTCAAAAAAATTATTTTTACAAAAATTACTAAAAAAACATTTATGGATTCGGTCAAATTTAACTTTTTTATTGGTTTATATTATTTAAATATATTTTGACCGAATCCGTAAATGTTTTTTTTTTATTAATTTTTGTAAAAATAATTTTTTTTTGAGTGCACATTTTTTCGAGTGTGAAACCTGTTTTCAGTAAAAATTTTTTTTGAGTGCAAGACTTTTTTTTAGTGTTTGTTTTTTCCACAAAAACATTTTTTAACACGTTCGTACAAGTTTTATATAATTATTCGGTATAAGGCCATATTTGGCCAAAAATGTAGCCGAAGCCGAATACTGGCCGAGTGCTGCTCTTTGGCCAATGCCGAAGCCAAATATTCGGTCGGACACTATAAATTAGTATGTAATAGACCACCAAAATGATTTTGAAACAATAAAATTCTTAAAATTCTAGAAACAAACTTTGAATTTGCTGCTTGGGTCACATTTGCCCCCTGCCAATATGGGTTAACGATGTCTAATAAAGTTAATAGTTCTTAACTGAATTAATTTGATCAAAAGAAGCAACAAAAAATTTAAATTTGGTCAGTTTATTCGAAAATCGATTTTCATAAAAAAAAATTTACACAAAATTCTAATTTCCTTGAAATCCACAAAAATCAAACGGCTCCAAAAACAAATTGAGTCAGTGTATATCCCCAATTTTTTTAATATTTGTTCTTTAGGATGTTTTTTATAAGTGACTTGTATAGAAATGTTGAATTTAAAAATTTTGTTTAATAAAATTTTTAAAAAATCGGAAATACTCATTTGAAGTACCCCCCTAAATTCATGGTAATTTTTAGCTTAAAATTTTGAACGGGTTAATGATGTCATACAAAGTTCACATAATTTTTTCCAAGCAGTTTTGAGTAAAAGCTAAATAAAAAAAATTTATTTCAATTAATTTCATAAAAAGATTTTTTTATTTTTTTTTTCAAATCATCGTCCTTTTTCCCCAAAAACCCGAAACTTTGACCTCAAAGCGGCACGGGTTAAAGTTATTCGATTTTCCTGAAATTTTTACACAATCATTTTTAGACGCAATTACACAATATTCCGACCCGCGCATTTTGAAATTCGAAAATTTTATTTTTAAGTGCCACTCTAATGAACATACATGGAGGCATATATGATAATATATGGTTATATAAATCCATATATGATCCATATAAATTCATATATGATCATATATATTTCATTTTTACCCGGGAAGTCAAAAAAAATATGTTATTTTACTAGTTCTTGCAACAAAAATTGCATAAGTGGATTAAATTTCGTCATGTAAATATTTTTCCTTTAATGTAATTCATAATACACTACGATTGCAATCTTTAGCCGGTTGTAGGGAGGCAAAGACAGACTCCTATTTTTTGGGATTATTTTTCCCATTATCAGCTTTCGAAAGAGCATTGTTTTTTGCTATTACCTTAAATTTTGTCGTTCGGGACAGGCTAGTGCATAGTAATGAGATATGGAAACAATTAAACATTTTCTTTGTTTACAAAAAAATGTGTGATCAATAGAATTTAATTTAAATATTTTTCTAGTTGTTTTTAATATGCCACGATTAGTAGACAACATGTTAAAATTAAGATGTAACAATATTATTTTAAAATTGGCCATGCTAAATTTAAATATGCAATACCCAGCAAAACTTAGATTACCAAATAAGGTATAAGATCTCTTATTTTATACATTGCAGCATTGATGATTTTAATAGGCGATGAGACTCAAAGTAATGCATCCACATTATCACAAAGAATACCAGTAAGGTATAAAATAAGTCATAAATTTAAAACGAAGAATACGAGTTAGCTGTAAAATATATGATATTTTATAGCTTACGAGAAATGAAATAATATAACATACTAGAAGATAATATATAAGGTGTTACGAGTAGTGAAAAAGTAATTTTGTATTAGATTTACTCACGTGATTGTAAGTGAGTGTAAGTAGATAAAACATGCTCGTGAGTGTGTGTCGTTAGAAATTTCCTGTCGTGAGCCCATCTCTAGTTTAAACTTATGCATTTTTTTATAAAATCATTATTTTTTATGTTATTGTAATGCATTATGCATCCAATTATAAATAATGCATTATTTCAAACTTTCAAATAATACATAATGTAACCAAATATAAGTCATCCATGATTTAATGTTTAGAAATAATAAATATGAAATACATTTTTCCAATAATCATGCATTACGTAGCAAATTATTAGTAATGCATTATTTTTCACTTGAAAGTAATACGTTGTGGAACAAATGTTTGGTAAGACATCATAAAATAATGCTACAAATAAGTTATATGCATTATCTGGTAATGTGTTATATAATCACTACCCATTACCAAAGTTTTGCTGGGTATTTATATAATAATATTTATAAAAAAGTTCCGCATTTTTTTTTTTTAAATTGCCAAAATTTATATTGGAACATTTTGGCATTTAAAAATGTTTACCCTCTTTTACAACTACTTTAGAAAAAATTAACAAACGCGTTATACTAACGTTTTCGTTAAAACGGCCGACTAAAAAAGTAAGTTATACTGTAGGATTTCTTTAAGTGTACCACTAGAGTGAAGGATGTAAAAATTACCTCGAACTAGAATAAACTCTCTTTTATAAATAATTTAAAAATTTTAATGGTAAATTTCCAATTTGAATTGATTAAAAATATAATTTTTTATTATTTTTGTCTGCACGTGTTTTCTTAATCGAATTCCTATGAATTGATGATGTTAAAAATCAAATATCTTTACTTGATACATTTACATTACACATTTTTTATTCGCACATTTTCACTTTTCAGCACACACAATGACAACCAGCATTTTTTCCGTTCTATTCACAGTTTCAAGGATTGTTAATCAGCAATGTTCTAAACCAAAACTGCATGAATTTAACACTCACAATCAGTCAGCCAGTCATCTATTCAAACATACATACATCCATTCAGCCAGGCAGGCACCAAGACGAAGTCATTCTGTTATTTATTCATTAAATGGTGATTCTTTTTTTACTTACCAATTCTGTGGGGGAAGGTTGGGAGGTAAGAAAAGAGTATTTGGAACTACAAATTCGTTTTATAATAAGTGATGGTTGAAATCATGATTGACGTTTAAGATTAATAGCATTTCCCAAAAAAAAAAATGTAATGTATTTATGTAAAGTTATTAAATTTACACCCATACAAACAAACATACATACATTTAAAATTCAGTTTGTTATAATTTCTCAATGAATTATGTAAATTTCCTATTGATAAAGCAACAAGATGAGGAAATTAATTTCAAATTTTCTTATGGAAATGAAAGATTTTAACATCTTAAACAAAATATACAAATGTATGCTAAATCGATAATGCATAACAGATTAGTCAGTCTTGCAAATTATTTTTGCATTAAGGGGGGATTAAACAAAAAAAAACAGCCTTATTGTGAGCTTTTTTTTAAAGAGATATAAAAAAATAAATATACATTTGTACAATATTTTTTAATTCTTTTTTTTTTTCATTTGAAAGATAAATTATTGTTATATTTTTAAAATTTTATAACACAAAATTCGGGTACGCTGAACTTAATGGTGCTAGGCGTTTTTGAAGTTAGCGCTCGTATTCGCGATATTCGCGATTTTAAATTGTACAGCTTAAGTACTATAAAAATAATTTTTTTTATGCTTTTGGAATAGTTTTATTAATATAAATTTAAAAAACCCATTTTTTTCAAGAAAAATTTTTTTCCGCGAAAAAAAAAACAAAAAAAATCTTTTTTTTTCGAAAAATTTTGTGTGGGTAATGTATTGTATTCTACACATTTGCATAACTTAATATCAAAATAAAAAAAAAAATGGAAAAAAGTTTCCGCGAATAAAATTTACAGTGCTATATTTTTTTTTTTTTTTAATATTCAATGAAGTTTATATGATAGAAATTTAGCAATTGTCTAAATAGTATAAGAAAAATGTTTTTCGGCTGTGCCTCCAACATGCAAAACAAAATAAAATAAAAATTGCAGGGGCGTTTTCTTTTTTTTTTTGGGGGGGGGGGGGCTCGGTAGTGGTTATTGGGGATAAAATTTCCTCTATAATATGTGTTTAAAAATCCATTCTTATGCTTTTTGCACTATAGAAATACAAGTTTATCATTATTAAATAAAAAAAATTTATTCCACGCCATTAAAAGGGCATTTTCTAATTCTTTGGGTCGACAACATTTTCTAATTCTTTGGGTCCAAGTGCAGGACTTTGAAGTTCTTGTAGCATAAAAGTGTTGCATTTGTTAAACAAAAACACAAAAAATCATGTAAAAAAATTGTATTTTTCAGAGGTTGGTTTAATTCTTCAAGGAGTCCTTTTTTCCCCCTGGTCCAATTTTGCTCATTTACAACCTAAATCTGCCTAGGAACATAAGACATATTCGTACCAAATGTCAGGAGTCTAGCTCTTTTATTTTAGACTGCACCGTAGTAACTACAGACGGACGGACGGACAAACGGACAGCCGTACAGTGGGGAAAATGGACTTTTTTTTCCAATTTTGCCTACAGGTCGCAATTCTTAACCGATTTTGATTTTTTTTTTATTTTAGCTAATAAAATTCCGCATCGATCTGTCATGGTGGATTTTTGAAAAAAAATTTCGGATTACTTTTTATATTTTCCTAAAGTTCAGAAAATTTTCATTTTTTCAGTTTTTTTTCAATAAAAAATGTATTAGGCATGGGACGAATATGCTTTATGAACAAAATTAAAGGTATTGGAACCCCTTATCAACGACGTGATTAGTATTTAAAAATATATTATTATTTTGGTTTTTATAACCAAACAAAAATTCAAGAATTTTCACTTTTAAAAGCATATATCTTTAAAAATAATGTACCAATTTCAATGAAACCTTTTATTATAAGGGTTCAAGTTGAAAAAATGCAGAAGAAAAATTGAATTTCTAAAAATTATAGACATTTCTGGTATTTCCTATACCGGTTTCAAACACCCCAGTTAGTGTCATCTTCAGTAGGATTTTAAATGTCGTTTGTCTTGTTAATGAAAACTGTTTTTTATATATGTGAATATTTATAGTTTCTACAGAATAAATTTTGACAGTTTCCAACACTACAATTCTATTTCTAGCAATCTCAACCTCACCTCATACTTTCTTTCAACTTTTTTGTCTCTTACATTACAAACCTTTTTTAGATTAAAGCTTACGTTTTGCTTAATCATAATTGGTACACAAAATTTTTTGAAACAAATATTTTATTTTTTTGCTTAAATTTTACCTTATGATTTTTGGAATTTCAAAATTATTTTTTAGTCTGTTTAAAAAAAAAAAAGTTGTTACATTTTAAATTCGAAAAAAAGAGTTAAACAATTTTGCAAAAAAACTTTATATACCAATAACACTGTGCTACAAATGAGCAAAAATAAAATATGCAGGGGTTCTCATATGAAAATTCGGGTTGGTTGGAGTCCATAGAGTACTGATATACTCATAGTTTTTCTGGATCACTTCGTTTAGTACGTTTTTTATTGGCAAATGTGTTGAAAAACGGCAATTCTTAAATTACAACTTTAAAAAATTATTTCTTTGTTAGTTTGCAACCGATTTTCGATTTTATAGATTTTTTTGAAAGGTATAAGTCTTACCTTTTAAACAAAACAAAAATATTAAAAATCGATCAAGAATTGGCTGAGCTACGATCGTTTAAGTTAAAAAAAATCCAATTTTTTGAAAAATTTGTCATGTTCTTTATACTCTAAGTTGAAAGTGCATCATTAAACAATTTTTTTTTTATTTTTGTATAAAAGCATAGTAAAGTAGCTTTCCAAAACACCAAAAAACATAACAATCGGTTAAAAAATGAATGAGTTATGCTAAGTTTCGTGATAGGACATTTTTAATTTTTTTCAGAAATGCTTGTAATTCAGGTATTATTCATAAATCTTATTGCTAGTACTTAGTAATTTTATGTGCCTATTAAAGGTGTCCTAACGACTAAGGTAATTTTTCAAAATCACTTTTAAATACGTGGTAGGGTCCTAAATTGTAGTTTTGTATCTAAAAATGAGTGAGTCAAAATTTGGAGACAATCGGATAAAAATAACTCGTGCCGAAAATGGATTGAAGTTTTGGGACACTCTTATCTGATGAAAAAACACGTTTTTTCTAGTTTTTTTAAAAATATTGGTATATGCTATTTTTTGTTAATTTTTTTGTTAAGTAATATGAAAATGGCAATAAATTACCTTTCCAAAAAGCTTAAAGAAATTCAAATCGGATGAAAAATAAGCATTTTACGCATACATGCCCCAGACCATTGCATGGTTTTTAAAGCCAAAATTTGAAAATTTTCAAAATTTTTAGGCAAAAAAATAAAAAAAATTAAATTTTACTTTATAATTATATTAAATACATGTTATAGATAAAAACTAACAGATATGGTAGTCTAGCTTTTTTTTCATTTGGCGTGGGTAGTGATATAATTTCCGCGGATTCCAAAGAAAATTAGTTTTTCTAAAATAATTTAGCAAATATGGGAAACAATTTTCTGTATTGTATTATACGAAGTGAAATACATAAATTCTGTAAATTTTTTGAGAATTCGGGCATCTTTAACCCCTTTTCGTCGAGGTGAAATGACAAATTTGAGACGTTATACATTTCTATAATACAAAATATCTGCATATATCCGATTTCTCAAAAGTTACAGAATTTACGTTTTACACTTCGATCCGCACAATAGAGCACAAATTTTCAAAAATTTGCTTAATTATTGTAGAAAAACGCATTTTATTTGGAATCCGCGGAAATTTTATCACTACCCGCACCAAATAAAAAAAAAGCTTGACTACCATATCTGCTATTTTTAATCATAAACATGTTTTCAATTTGATCATAAAGTAAAATTAAATTTTTACTATTTTTTTGCCTAAAAATTTTGAAAATTTTGAAATTCTGGCTCTAAAAACCATACAATGGTCTGGGGCATGTATGCGTAAAATGCTTATTTTTCATCCGATTTTAATATTATTAGTCTTTTTGAAAAGGTAATTTAGTCCCATTTTCATATTATTTCACAAAAAATTTAACAAAAAATATCAAATACCAATGTTTTTCCAAAAACTAGAAAAAACGAGTTTTTCGTTCTGATAAGAATGTCCCAAAACTTCAATCCATTTTCGGCACGAGTTATTTTTAGCCGATTGTACCCAAATTTTGGCTCACTCATTTTTAGATACTTAAGAACAATATAGGACCCTACCAGGTATAAAAAGGTGATTTTCGTTTTTAAGGACACCTCTAGTGCCTATGCATATAAACAAGAGATGGTAACATAATTAGATTTGTGCGTGATTGACACATGATCACAAGTGAGCGTGATTGAAAATCAATTTTACTCAAGTCGCTGTAAGTGAGTGTCAGTGGAATAAAAAAGTGTGAGTGAAATAAAAAAAATTTCAGAACCCGTTCTGAAATTTTCCATTTTTTAAAAAAGTCAATTTATAAAAAATCCGGCCACATTTGTTTTTTTTTGTAAATTTTTTTTAAAGATTAGATGTTTGTCTAAGAGATGGTCACGTGAGTGAATTTTAACTTTCATAATAATTTTTCTTCTAACACTCACTCACAATCACGTGTGTAAATTTAATACAACTCACACTCACGTACGCCGATGCAAGAGTCACTCACGCTTACGTTGACTCACACTCACACTCACGATATTCTTATTTATACTAAAAATAATTTAAAAGTCCTTCAAAATTTTCAGCAAAATCTAAAATTTTACATTTGTTTTGATTTTTTCGGGACGAAATCTGAAGTTAAGCAAAATTTTACATTTTTTTTGTTGCTTTTTTTGGAATGAAAGGAAATATGAAGAGAAAATAAATCACGCAAACTCACGCAAAAAAATCAACTCACGCTCACTCTTTCACGCAATAATCTTTCTCACACTCACTCACAATCACGTGAGTAAAATTGAATTCAGTCACACTCACGCTCTTATCTGCTCATGTTCCCATCTCTAGTTTGTCTATCCACACAAAAAAATTGTAATGTGTTTTTTTCGTTATTTTCGAGAAATCGCATTTGAATTTTGAATTTCATGACAATTTGGTAATTTGCTTGATTCAACGTAGCGTATGACTAATGCAAATATGAAATAGTCATTCGCTACGTTCAAACAAGAAAATACAAGCAAATTACAAAATTGTTATGAAAATTAATATTCAAATGCGATTTTCTGAAAAAACATATGTCTGAATTTATTTGTGTGGATAGACAAACATCTAAGCTTAAAAAAAAGTGGCCGGGTTTTTGATTAATTGACTTTTTTTAAAAATGCAAAAATTTCAGAACTAATTCTGAAAAAATTCAGAAAATCGCATTTGAATATTAATTTTCATAACAATTTTGTAATTTGCTTGTATTTTCTTGTTTCAACGAAGTGAATGACTACTAAATATTTGCATTAGTCACACGCTTCGTTGAACCAGCAAATTACCAAATTGTCATGAAATTCAAAATTCAAATGCGATTTCTCGAAAATAACGAAAAAAACACATTACAATTTTTTTGTGTGGATAGACAAACTAGAGATGGGAACATGAGCAGATAAGAGCGTGAGTGTGAGTGAATTCAATTTTACTCACGTGATTGTGAGTGAGTGTGAGAAAGATTATTGCGTGAAAGAGTGAGCGTGAGTTGATTTTTTTGCGTGAGTTTGCGTGATTTATTTTCTCTTCATATTTCCTTTCATTCCAAAAAAAGCAACAAAAAAAATGTAAAATTTTGCTTAACTTCAGATTTCGTCCCGAAAAAATCAAAACAAATGTAAAATTTTAGATTTTGCTGAAAATTTTGAAAGATTTTTGAAATTATTTTTAGTATAAATAAGAATATCGTGAGTGTGAGTCAACGTTAGCGTGAGTGACTCTTGCATCGGCGTACGTGAGTGTGAGTTGTATTAAATTTACACACGTGATTGTGAGTGAGTGTTAGAAGAAAAATTATTATGAAAGTTAAAATTCACTCACGTGACCATCTCTTAGACAAACATCTAATCTTTAAAAAAAAATTTACAAAAAAAAACAAATGTGGCCGGATTTTTTATAAATTGACTTTTTTAAAAAATGGAAAATTTCAGAACGGGTTCTGAATTTTTTTTTTATTTCACTCACACTTTTTTATTCCACTGACACTCACTCACAACGACGTGAGTAAAATTGATTTTCAATCACGCTCACTTGTGATCATGTGTCAATCACGCACAAATCTAATTATGTTACCATCTCTTGTTTATATGCATAGGCACATAAAATTACTACTAGCAATAAGAATTATGAATAATACCTGAATTACAAGCATTTCTGAAAAAAATTAAAAATGTCCTATCACAAAACTTAGCATAACTCATTCATTTTTTAACCGATTGTTATGTTTTTTGGTGTTTTGGAAAGCTACTTTACTATACTTTTATACAAAAATACTAAAAAAAATGTTTAATGATGCACTTTCAACTTAGAGTATAAAGAACATGACAAATTTTTAAAAAAATTGGATTTTTTTTAACTTAAACGATCATAGCTCAGCCAATTCTTGATCGATTTTTAATATTTTTGTCTTGTTTAAAAGGTAAGACTTATACCTTTCAAAAAAATCTATAAAATCGAAAATCGGTTGCAAACTAACAAAGTAATAATTTTTTAAAGTTGTAATTTAAGAGTTGCCGTTTTTCGACACATTTGCAAATAAAAAACGTGCTTAACGAAGTGATCCAGAAAAACTATGAGTATATCAGTACTCTATGGACTCCAACCAACCCGAATTTTCATATGAGAACCCCTGCATTTTTTTGGTGTAGCACAGTGTAATGGTAAGAAAATGATGAGCTTTAATTTAAAAAAAATTTCATTAAAATTGGTACATTATTTAAAATGATATAGGTACTTAAAAGTGAACATTTTTAAGTTTTCAGATGTTTATAAAAACCAAAATAATAATAAATTAACAAATGATATTAATGTCGTTTATAAGGGGTTCAAATACCTTTAATTTTGTCCATACAGCGTATTCGTCCCCTGCCTATTACATTTTTTAGAGCAAAAATTCTAAAAAAAATAATATTTCCTGAACTTTAAAAAAATATTCAAATAAAACAAAAACAAAAACAACTTTTAGAAATCCACCATGACAGACCGATGAGGAATTTTATTAGCTAAACTTCAAAAAAAGAAAAACTAAAATCGGTTAAGAATTGCGACCTGTAGGCAAAATCGTACAAAAAAAGTCCATTTTTCCCCACTGTGAGCCGGACAGACGGACATCGCTCGAATGTCTTAGAATCGATCACTGATCCTAAATATATGTATACTTTATGGGGTCCTAGACCGATATTTTGATGCGTTACACACGGAATGGCAAAGTGAGTATACCCCCATACTGAAGTTGGAGGGTATAAAAATTAATCGCTAATATCGCTAATATCGCTAACTTTGAAATAAAAAAACTAATATTACATTGGGATTTAGTGTACACGAACTATCTTTACCAGATGGCTGTCGTAAATTCAAATCAAATAAAAAATATTTATATCGAACCAATTTTTTCACGAAAATAAAGATTTTTCGCGAACAAAAAATTTTTTCGCGAAAAAAAAATTCACGGTATTATGTTTGGTAATGTTAGTTTAACAGACTTGAATGGTTTGGTTTTTAATTTAAAAATTATCGCACAAGTTTAAAAACACCTTTTTTATTGTACTTGAGCATCAAAATTTTAAATCGCGAATACGAGAGCTAACTTCAAAAAACGGCTAGCACCATTGAATTCATCAGGGTGCTCACCTTTTAAAAAACGGTCAAAACCGAGCACAGTGTAATATACAAATCAAAACAAAATTTCATCAAAATTGGTTCAGTAAGTTTTGCTCTACAACTGCAGCCGATTTTGTCCTTTAAAAAGAACATTCTTTTTATAGGACAAAATCCTGACAACTCAAGTTGATCAAATTTTTAGTAAAATTTGAAAAATAGTACAATAATTTATTTTTTAAATAAAAAAAAAAAATATTGTGTATTTATTTTTTATAGCTGTTTAAAAATTGCTCCCATTAAGGCTGTTGTTTTTTTTAACCCCCCTTAAGAGAATAACAATCATGACACTTTGAAAAAATGTAAATTTACAAAGAAAAGTTGTAATGTTGCAGAAATAAGTGATAAGTTATAAAA
The DNA here is from genome assembly GCA_963921195.1 of Pegoplata infirma. Lineage (NCBI taxonomy): Eukaryota > Metazoa > Arthropoda > Insecta > Diptera > Anthomyiidae > Pegoplata > Pegoplata infirma. The sequence goes on from CAWUER010000155.1 coordinate 102,352, forward strand.
AAATAAAAATAAAGTGATTTACATTGATTTTTTCAAAATTACATTTTTTTTTGTAAATTAAAAATTTTTGCGGCTGATTGCAGTAGTTTACAACGAAAATGCGCACTAACCACGCACAGTGTGAGCTTTTTCATTTTAGGGGAACAAAATTGAAATTTCGCAAATATGGTCTTGGAAGTTGGTATAGATGATTAGTATTAAATATTTTAGGATTTCGCATCAGATGGGCGTGATTGGACTTAAACCACGCCCACATTTCATTGAAACAAATTTTACATAATAGAGATTTTGAATTGAAACGGTGTATATATAATTGCAATGGCATTACGGGATAGTGTACAAGAGGTCGTAATTGCAAAATGCCACTCCCACTTTTTTATTTTACGCCCACTTTTAATTTTATTTATATTAGCATAAAATAAATAGACTTTAATTATTTTTTATTTTAATGAATAATAAAATGACAAATAAAAACAATTGAGATTGTTAAATTAGGACGTGCCGAATTTTTGATACCATCCAACATGTAAAAGAAGCTAAAATAAAACTTACCTGTTTTTTTTGTTTTAACTATCCCAACAAAAACTTCGCTTACCAAGTAAACAACTTAAGGGTTTAGCAAAAATGTGAGTTACTAGTTACCTCCCAATTTCAATGTTAATTACTTTAACACGGTGCACAGTGCCACATTTGGCCAATCTAGCACGACAAAAATCAAAAAAAAAAAGTTCCCCGATTTTCATGATATGTTTGTATGTATTATAGAACATTCCTAATAGCACGGAAATAATCATATAAGATCGATAATTCGGTTCGTTACTAACAGGTGGGTGCATAAAGTTGCATCTTGTAAAATCCTGTAACTAGTGTACATTATTTCGTATAAATTAAGTCGAGTTTAAACTGTTGTAACTTTTGAACAAAAAGAGATATTTATCCACTCTTTTTTGGTAATTTTAAAGGATATTTAAATGCTTTAAGTCATATCTTTTCTTTTTCTTTTAAACAAATTTTTCTATTTTTTATTAAATTTTTAACAAAATACAAATTTTTGAAAAGAAAATTATACAGTCAAACCCGGTTATAACGAACTCCGAGGGACCAGTAAAAATAGTTCGTTATAAGCGAAGTTCGCTATAAGCGGGGTATATTTTATATCAACCTAGTATTATTTCCAAAAAAAAAATTTTCCAATTTTATTTTATTTGACGTTTTTTTCAAAGTAAACTACTTATTGAGAAGAAAACATTAAAAATATAAATAAATTTGATCAAAATAATAATATTAACCAACAATTTCTAACGATTTGTGAGTTTGGTAAACATAATTGCCGCAAATTTCAAAATATTTATGGGAGTTCGTTATAAAAAGGTAAATATACATGAAATTGTGTTCGTGGGACCATAATAAGTAGTTCGTTTTAACCGAGGATTCGTTATAACCGAGTTCGTTATAAAAGAAGTATTTTGTGTGAAAATTGTTGCCAAAACGTCGGGACTTTAGAATTAGTTCGTTATAACCGAGAATTCGTTATAACCGAGTTCGTTATAACCGAGTTCGACTGTATATTTATTTTTTTTGATGGAATAGAACTTTTGTGTTTGGTCCGTATTGGTCGCCGGACTTTTTCAGTTATATTTACCAATATCCATAGTACTAATTTCAACGGCTAACTTTTGCGACCGTCTGCGACGCCGACTACAGTGGGGCGATATGTAAACCTTGTTTTTACATATTTTTTAAACATATTTTAAAAAAGTGGGCGTGGCAGTTGTCTGACCGCCCCCTTTTTTTTGATATTATTTCTACGGTCATTGAGAGTATATATACCAAATTTAAAGAATTTATAACCAAAATTACAAATTTTAAAAACAGTGGGCGTGGCCCTTAACCGGCCTCCCACATTTTTCATAATGTTATTTTCGAAGTCAAAACGAACATTTATATCGAATTTTAAGTCAATATAATTAAAATTGGATTTTTGTCGTCCTAGATTGGCCAAATGTGGCACTGTGCGGTGGTGTCATTTGTACGTTTTATGCGTCATTTCAAAAAAAAAATTATCAAATTATACCGTTTATTAAAAAAGTTATTCAGCTTTTATTAAAATCGAAATACGTTTATAGAATCGTGGAAGTGTTCTTTTTCATATCTTGATTAAAACTTTTTCGAAACCGCGAAAAAAAATTGAATTTTGTACCCCTAAAATGAAAACTCTTACACTGTGCCACGGCTATTTTTTTTTGGCACTCAAAATATTTTGTATTCAAAAACAAATGAAAAACGAATTTGAAACAAGTGATTAAAAACCATCCCAGAAATTATTCATTTGTTTTAACAAACATCAACATTTATTTTTTACTGTTCATATAACATTAAAAAATAACGGTTCTTTAATTTTTTTACTAACGAATTAAAAATTAAACTAAATTAAAAAATAACCTACGAAAACATTAAAAATTAAGCCATAGTTAGTTTAGAAGTGAGGTAGTGAAGTAGTGAGATAGAGCCTTATGTGATTTTCAATAAGAAAAAAGAGTGTAGAAAATTTTTGAATTTGTGTGTTCTTCATGCACATTGAATTTTGACATAAGAATAAAAAGTAGAGCTAGGTGGAGAAATTCTATTCTCTACAGATTTTGTTTACGTCTCTCTCTACTTTTTAGTCTTATGGAAAAATTCAATGCGTACGAAGAGCACACAAATTTTAAAATTATATACACTCTTTTTTCTTATTAAAAATCACATAAGGCTCTACCTCACTACTTCACTACCGCACTTCTAAACTAATTATGGCTTTATTGATTGTTCTGTTATTTTTACCAACAAATTAAAAAAAAAAAAAATACGAAAACATTACAATTAATTACTGTTCTGTTATTTTTACCAACAAATTCAAAAAGTTACGAAAACATTAAAAATTATTGATTTCGTAAGTTACTTTTTACAATTTTTTTTAAATATTTTTTTTAAATTTTTACTAAAATGTTGGAGAATCAATCCCGCAATCAACTACGTTCTGGCCACACATTCTACACATTGTGCCAAAGTCCCTTGATACAAACATGTTTTTTTATTTCTATTAATAATTTTTTGATTTTTTTATCTTAAAACCAATCTATATATATAAAGTAGTTGCGTGACTGACTGATGACTGACTGACTGACATACTAATCACGCATCATCCCACAGCCCAAACCACTGAAGCTAGAGTCTTGAAATTTGGATTGTAGTTTCACCTCCTGGAATACATATCCGCTAAGGCCGGGTTTTTGGAAATGTTGATTTTAAGGGGTTAAAACGAAGGGTTGAAAAAGGAGAAAAAGCGAGTACTTTGGTACTTTTTATTTTTTCTGAAAAAATTCAATTAATTTGAAATTTGAAATTTAGGATCCTCTAACGGAAAAACATTCCCAAAAAAAGAACTTTCTGGAAATTCGGATTCCTAAGGGTTAAAAGGGTAAAAAATGGTACTTTGGTACTTTTTAATTTTTTGAAATTAAAGTCCTACAAAAATATAAAAATTTGCAATGGTGGTTCCAACAACGGAAAAAATTCTGAAAACGTACTTTTTCGAAATTCCGATTCTAAGGGGGGTAAAAAAGAGAGTACTTTTTATTTTTTCTGAAAAAAAATCATATTAATTCGAAAATTGGAATAAAGGATCCTCTAACGGAAAAACATTCCCAAAAAAAGTACTTTCTGGAAATTCGGATTCCTAAGGGTAAAAAGGGGTAAAAAATTGTACTTTGGTACTTTTTATATTTTTTTAAATTAAAGTCCTACAAAAAAATTAAAATTTGCATTGTTGTTTCCAACAATGAAAAAAATTATGAAAAAGTACTTTTCGAAATACCGATTCTAAGAGGGGTAAAAAGCGAGCACTTTGGTACTTTTTACTTTTTCTGAAAAAAAAAAATCCTATTAATTTGAAAATTAGAATGTAGGATCCTCCAACGGAAAAACATTCCCCAAAAAAGAACTTTCTGGAAATTCGGACTCCTAAGGGTAAAAAGTAGTAAAAAAATTGACTTTGGTACTTTCTAAATTTTTTGAAATTAAGGTCCTACAAAAAAAATTTAAAATGTTAGTTCCAACAACGGGAAAAATTTTGAAAAAGTTCTTTTTCGAAATTTCGATTCTAAGGGGGGTAAAAAAATTTATTTTGGTAATTATTATAATTCCTGAAATAATAGTCCTGGAAATTTGGAATGCAGATTTCTAAAGAAGGCAAAGAATTTTTTGTTTTTTAGCGCATGTAAACGCATATTCGGAACGGAATGAAAGCCACATGGGACTAATCGGAATGGAACAGGGAAACAAATGGAATAAAACAGGGAACCAAATGGGGACTTGAAATTTGGTATGGAGGTGCGCATCCCGAAGAATAGATCCTTTAAGGCTGAGTTTTTGGAATGGTTGATTCTAGGGAATAGGGGTAAAAAAGGTATTTTGGTACTTTTTATATTTCCACAAACCACTGAAGCTAGAGACTTGAAATTTGGAATATAGATGCACCTCCCGGAATATAGGTCCACTAAGGCTTGGGTTTTGGAAATGTTGATTCTAAGGGGGTAAAATGTGCAAAAACAGGTACGTTAGTACTTTTTATAGTTCCACAAACCACTGAAGATAGAGATTTGAAATTTGAAATGTAGCTGCATCTCCCGGAATATAGATCCACTAAGGCTGGGTTTTTTGAAATAATGATTCTATGGGTAAAACTTTTTATATATACTTAAATAATGGTTTTATTAGCTTGAAATTTGGAATGTAGCATCCCATGCTTAAATAAAGGTCAAAAAAACTTAAAGTTAAGAATGTAAGATCCAACAATAGAAAAAAAACTATTTCTAGCAAATATCAAACAATCAATTTAGCTGCGATTTTGGAAATGTTGATTCTAAAGGGGTAAAAGGGGTAAAAAAAATTATTTTGGTACTTTTTATATTTCCACAAACCACTGAAGCAATACACTTGAAATTTGGAAAGTAGGTGGACCTCCTGAAATGTAGATCCAATAAGGCTGGGTTTTTGGAAATGTTGATTTCAAGGGGGTAAAAGGGGTAAAAAAGGTATTTTGGTCCTTTTTTTATTTCCACAAACCACTGAAGCAATACACTTGAAATTTGAGACCTCCTGAAATGTAGATCCAATAAGGCTGCGATTTTGGAAATGTTGATTCTTAGGGGGTAAAAGGGGTAAAAAAAAGTACTTTGGTTATTTTTTTATTTCCACAAACCACTGAAGATAAACACCTGGAATTTGGAATGTGGGTGCACCTTCTGAAATGTAAATCCATGGGGCTGTATTTTTGAAAAATGCTGATTCTAAGAGAGTAAAAGGGATAGAAAAGGTACTTTGTTTGGCACATTTTATAATTCTACAAACAACTGAGGCTATAGACTTCAAATTTGGAATGTAAGTCATAGATGGGAATTTTTAATTACCATTGAAATTTAATTACCATTGGTTGATATCAATGGTAATGAAAAAAATTTTCATTACCATTTAATGGTAATTAAATTTTTTTAATTGAAAAAATAATTACTAATGGTAATGAAATGCACCAATTGTTGAAAAACACAAATTATAATTGGTTTCAAAACCATTAGTTTTCACATTTTTGTTTTTTTGAAAAGTTAAAAATTTAAACATCAAAGTATGTTTTTACAAAAAAGTATGAAAATGTTAAAGACAAAAAACAAAACGCAAATAAAAATTTCAAATATTGTGTTATACAAAGGCAATCAACGTGTGTTTGGTTTATAAAATGTGAAAAACTAATCTATATATATAAAGTAGTTGCGTGACTGACTGATGACTGACTGACTGACATACTAATCACGCATCATCCCACAGCCCAAACCACTGAAGCTAGAGTCTTGAAATTTGGATTGTAGTTTCACCTCCCAGAATACATATCCACTAAGGCTGGGTTTTTGGAAATGCTGATTTTAAGGGGTAAAAATGAAGGGTAGAAAAGGGGGAAAAAGTGAGTACTTTGGTACTTTTTATTTTTTCAGAAAAAAATTCAATTAATTTAAAATTTGAAATTTAGAATCCTCTAACGGAAAAACATTCCCAAAAAAAGAACTTTCTGGAAATTCGGATTCCTAAGGGTTAAAAGGGGTAAAAAATGGTACTTTGGTACTTTTTATATTTTTTGAAATTAAGGTCCTACAAAAATATTAAAATTTGCAATGGTGGTTCCAACAACGGAAAAAATTCTGAGAACGTACTTTTTCGAAATTCCGATTCTAAGGGGGGTAAAGAACGAGTACTTTGGTACTTTTTATTTTTTTTAAAAAAAATCCTATTAATTCGAAAATTGGAATGTAGGATCCTCTAACGGAAGAACATTCCCAAAAAAAAAGTACTTTCTGGAAATTCGGATTCCTAAGGGTAAAAATGGGTAAAAAATTGTACTTTGGTACTTTTTATATTTTTTTAAATTAAAGTCCTACAAAAAAATTAAAATTTGCATTGTTGTTTCCAACCAGGCGCGGATCCAGCTCTTGGGTTTGGGGGGGGGAAAATTTTTTTTTTTGCTCAAAAAATTTTTTTTGCAGGGAATTGCAGGTCGAATTTGAATCATTGGTTATGGTTTTTTAGTGTTCAACTCTTTTTTATTATGATTTTTTCTATAGAAACATTTTAAAATTTTAAAATTTATTCCTATAATTAAAAAAAAATGTTTGATATTTTGAAAAATGTCTCTTCAAGAAATTTTCGGCTTCTAAAGCATTTTTCTGATAGCAAAAGACCCAGATTCTGACATAATTTTCTAAAAGGAAATAAGTCAGGTTTGAGATATATTTATTCACAAAAAGATTTCTGATTTGAAAAATCAGAAATAAACCTGCTCTAAAATATTTTGAGCAGGTTTATTCTAGCTCGAGGTCATAATTTTCATTACTTTTTAATACTGTGATATTCTCATAGAATAATTTTTTGAAAATTATTATATCATAGTCTAATTAAGTATAGGAAATTATGACCTCGAGCTAGAATAAACCTACTAAAAATATAATATTTTAAAGGTCAAATGTAACGTCAAAGGTCAAATTTTTTAATAAAATTAATCAGAATTAATGCAAACAATTTTAAATTCTGATACACCCCAGCAAAAACATGGTAATGAGTTGTGAAAAGTAATCATTACCAAGTACATTATTTATAATGAGTACCCATTACCATTAACATTATTTTAAGCCCAAAAGTAACTACTTTTCAGTAATATATTATAAAAGTACTTCTAAGTAATAATATCTCCTTGCACTTGCAGTTTTTAACCTTTACAATTCAATTAACTTAAAAAGTACTTAAAAACTTAAAAAAAATTACGCAATTTTTAAGTTTTAGTAAAAACAAGTTAAATTTTAAATGTTTTAATTAACTAATTATTTTACTTCTTATTGGTAATGGGTTTTAACTCCTTATTAGTAATCCGAGTCAGTAACTACTTATTTATCTCCATACTCTTCACTAGTTATTTTTGTCTCACGCCCTTGTTAAAATAATTAGTGTTTCATTCAATAAGTAACTACTTATTAACATCTGTTTCGGATTACAAAACCCATTACTAGTAATGCCAATTTTTGCTGGGACCTTCATATAGAAAATTCTCAGATACTTATGGAATTCTCACACCATAAAATTTCTATATTTAGAACAATTTTCGTAAAGAAAATTTCTTAGATTAAGCAATTTTCACATTGAAAACTTAAAACGTCTGAAATATTTTTTTCTATTCTATTTTTCTACAAAAAAGGTTTAAGATACCGAATCGATCTTTCTACACCTACATTTTTAGGGTTTGAAAAAATATTCCATAGAAAGTATGCACCTGAGATTAGAAAAATTTAAGACTTAAATGCTTTTTAAAATTTTTGGAGGCAATTTTCTAGATTCTAAGTCATTTTACCCATAGAAAAAGTCTCAGAGTCTGAGTCTCCAAAACTTTTTCTACAAAAAAGTCTAGAATTCTGAGACATTTTTCAAATTAAAAACAAATTTGGAATCTAAGATCTTTTTAGATTCTGAAATTCCCAGAATATTTTTTCTAAAATTCTCAGAATCTAAGGCATTTTTTATAGAAAAATACTTGGATTCTGAGTTATTTTTCCTATCGAAAAAGTCATAGATTTTAGAATATTTTTTTAATATTAAAACTCAAAAATTCTGAGATATTACTTCTTTCGAAAAAATCTGAAATTTTTTTCTAGTATTCTAGGACTTTTTTCCTATAGAAAAGGTCTCAGCTTTTCCTAATTAAAAAGTCTTAGATTCTGAAACATCTTTCTAATAAAAAAAATCTCAGATTCAGATACATTTTTCATAATGAAAAATACTTTGATTCCGAGAAATTTTTTCTATAAAAGTCACATTCTGCATAATTTTTCCTTTAGAAAAAGTCAAAGTTCTATTGCATTTTTTGTATAAAAAATTCTCAAATTTTCCCTGAAGAAAATTTTCTTATTTTTCCTACAGAAAAATTTTATTTTAATTTTACTTTTTTTTTTTGTAAAAAAATTTAAGATTTAAAAACATTTTTTTTAGAGAAAACTTATGAGATTCTTGAAAATTCTAGAAAAAATTCTCACTCATGATTTCATTTCCTCTATTCCTTTTCCAGAAGAACTGTCAAATTTTCAATATAGAAAATTCTCAGATTTTTCCTATAAAAAATTATCAGATTTTTCCTATAGAAAAACTGTTAGATTTTTTATATAAAAATTGTCAAAGTTTTAAGATTTTACTATAAAAAAATTCTAAGAAAAATTATCAACTTTTTTCTATAGAAAAATTTTCGTCTAGAAAAATTCCGAAATATTTCGTCTATAAAATTTGTTGTATTTTTTATAAAGAAAAGTTTTATCACGTAGACAAATTTTAACAGTCAGAAACATTTTAGGATTTTTAGACATTTTTCATAGAAGAATTTCTATAGAAAAAAATTATCCTATAGAATAATTTCTAGATTTTTCCAATAGAAAACTTTTAAGGATTTTTTCAGTTCCTTGGACATTTTCATAGAATTTTTTTTCAGATTATTTCTTTTTCACTTTCCTTTTTCTCTCTGCTTTTCTTTTCTTTCCTTTCTTTTTTTTTTTCTTTTTTCTGTTTTCCTTTTTCCTTTTTTTTTCTTTCGAATTCGGTTTGGGGGGGGGAAATTTCCTTTTTTCCCCCCCCGTGGATCCGCGCCTGTTTCCAACAATGAAAAAAATTATGAAAAAGTACTTTTTCGAAATACCGATTCTAAGGGGTGGAAAAACGAGCACTTTGGTACTTTTTACTTTTTCTGAAAAAAAAAATCCTATTAATTTGAAAACTGGAATGTAGGATACTCTAACGGAAAAACATGCCCAAAAAAAGTACTTTCTGGAAATTCAGACTCCTAAGGGTAAAAAGTGGTAAAAAAATTTACTTTGGTACTTTGTAAATTTTTTGAAATTAAGGTCCTACAAAAAAATTTTAAAATGTTAGTTCCAACAACGGGAAAAATTTTGAAAAAGTGCTTTTTCGAAATTCCGATTCTAAGGGGGGTAAAAAAGTGTATTTTTATACTTATTATAATTCCTGAAATAATGGATCTGGAAACTTTAAATTTGGAATGCAGGGTCAGGGAACGAAATGGGGACTTGCAATTTGGAATGGAGGTGCGCTTCCCGCAGTATAGATCCTTTAAGGCTGCACTCAAAAAATTATATTATTAACTGTTTGTAGTTTATTTAAAAAGTTTTCCGTTTAGTCGTTTTTAAAAGAAAAAACATTTGTTTGATGTTCAGTTTTTATTAATGACTACTTCAGTCCTTTGTTTGAAAAATAACACACTAAAAAATAAAGACTTTCATTGACATTCAATTTTTAAAGTCATTTATTTTTGTTCTGTAAGTAAAAACTACTGATTATTCTTTTGATTTTTAATGATTTGCGTAAGTATTTTTTTTTAAATTGTTGGTATTTTTTAATGAAATATCATTAGTTTTTACCTACACAAGTCAGTTATTTTTTTGTAGAAAAAAAAATCAAAAAATTATTTATAGAAATATAAAAACATGTTTGTATCAAGTGACTTTGGCACGATGGGTAGAGTGTCTGGCCAGAATGTAGTTGACTGCGGGATCGATTCCCCAAAAATTTTATTAAAAATTTAAAAAAAATATTTCAATAAAAAATTACCTACGAAATCATTAATTTTTATTGTTTTCGTAGGTTATTTTTTTGAAATTTGTTGGTAAAAATAACAGAACTATCATTAATTTTTAATGTTTTCGTTGGTTATTTTTTTCGAATTTGTTGGTAAAAAAGAGTGAAAAAAACTTAATTTTTTAATGTTTAATGTTATTTATTTTAGAAAATTTTGTCAACAGTAAAAAATAAATGTTGATGTTTGTTATGAATGAATGAATAATTACTGGAACGGTTTTCAATTGTTTATTCACTGGTTTTAAGTGTGTTTTTCATTTGTTTTTGTCTACAAAATATTTTGAGTGTGAGTTTTTGGAAAGGTTGATTCTAGGGAATAGGGGTAAAATAGGTATTTTGGTACTTTTTATATTTCCACAAACCACTGAAGCTAGAGACTTGAAATTTGGAATAAATGCACCTCCCCACTAAGGCTTGGGTTTTGGAAATGTTGATTCTTTTTATAGTTCAACAAACCAATGAAGCTAGAGATTTGAAATTTGGAATGTAGCTGCATCTCCCGGAATATAGATCCACTAAGGCTGGGTTTTTTTTTAAATAATGATTCTATGGGGGTAAAACGGGTAAAAAAGGTATTTTGGTACTTTTAATATATATCGGCCATTCCATGAGAGACCGCCCAAAAATGTCGATTTTTTGACCGACGGTCTTCAGATTTTCCTAATATTTTGCAGAGAAATACTCTATGGGCCCATATAAAGATTTCACTTTTGAGTTCGCCAAAATTCAAAAAACTCGCGATTTTATTCGATTTTTTAATTTTTGAAAAACAAAAAAAAATCAGTCAAAAGTGTCTTAATTAAAAAAGCCATATCTTCTGTAATTCTTAATGGATCTGAATGATCAACAGCGTGTTTGTATAAGACTATTGTCTACTTTAAGAAAAAAGATTACAAATAAATATTTTTAGTAAAATAAACTGCATTTTTCCGCAGTAGCATTTTTCAAATGCATTTTTCGCTGATTTGAGTATCATCCGATCTATTTTTTGTTAGCATTTTTCGAATAGAATTTCTGCATTAAATTAGCATCCTCAAACCTCTGGGGCACGACCTTTTACTATGATCATTTTTTTTGAAGAAACTCTTCCAAAATTGTTCTTTATTAAAGAGAAAAAATTTAAAACATTAAGTTTTAAACTTTTTTTTTATTAGGTAGCAATTGAATACATAACTTGAATGAGACCTAAGTATATTCTATTATAGTGATTATATCTGAATGATTTAAATAGTATTTTATTGTTATGATTATTTTATTTCATAAAAAGAACTTTAATATTAATTAAACCAGCAAATATTGAATGCATATATGGGTGTCGCGAAATATAATTGCCGTCGAATTTCGTTGATTGCCAGGTAGATTATGGTTCCCTTTGGTCTTAAAACTCAATACATATTAAAAATTTTAGTCAGGTTAAAAATCTCTAGATAATTTAAGGCTTGGATTTGTTATGTTGATTCTAAGGGGATTAAAACGAGTACCATGGTACCTTTTATATTTTCTAAAATAATTATGATGGAAATTTATTTGGTATTTTATCAAATGTATTTGGTATTTTATCAATCGTCAGAAATATTTGGTATTTTATTGTAAGTGTTGTGATCATCATAAGCACAGTTTTTGTAAAGGATTAAGACATATATAAAGATTACATAGCGGAAAGTTCCAAAAATGTGTCATTTATCATTATGAAATTTTTCTGTATTTACGGGCAACGAACTACCCTGCGCACGCTATTAGTATATAAAAGAGTGTGGTGACTGACTGACTGACTGATTGGCAATAATCATCACCCAGCCCAAACCGCTGAAGCTAGAGACTTGAAATTTGGAATGTAGGTTCGGCTCCCGACAAAACGGCGTACGCACGCAAAAAAAAATCTGTGTCGGAGTGAGCAAAAATCTGTCATAATTTTATGCTAAATTTTATGCTATAAAAATATGCTAAAACTACAACCGACGAAGTAGTTTTCGCAATTTAGCCAAAACGCTTATGTAAAAAATTTTGAAGAAAATGCTAATGCTATTTAAGTAAAAACTTGGTAAAATATACCAAAAGAGATATGGTGAAATATACCAAAATTATTAGAAAAAATGACTAAAAATAATTCTAAAAATTACCACATTTATGCTAAAATAAATTTTCAATAAATTTTTGTAAAAATTTGTATATTTGTTGAATTTAAAATTTTCATAGAATAAATCCATATTAATATAATAAATGTTGTGTAGGATTTAATTTACCACCGACCAACTGACCCTTTTTGTACAATTTTCTCGAGTGACTGCTGCCTACGCTTCTTCTTGAAGTAAAGGATCCGCTATAGCTTCACGAATTTGTTTAAAAGCATCCTGTAAAAATAGAAAATTATTACAAAACATAAAATTGGTAAACCCCATTGGTCTCTTGGTAAGGAGGAACACTTACTTTGTCATTCCATTTGTAACTCATCAAAACAGGTCTGGACTCCCTTGGCTTTGGGTTTTTAGGTTTTAATTTTATAACTTAAGGCAGGATTGGTGTCCACGCTCTTTATTGTAGTGAAGGATTCGCCATAGCTTCAAAAATTTATTTAGCAGTACCCTGTAAAAATAGAAAATTATTACCAAACACTAATTTTTAACTAAAAATCTATTAAACCTTATTGGTGTCTTCGGAATGCGGGTATACTCACTTTATCATTCCATTTGTTATTCATCGAAACATACGTCTGGGACTCCATTGGTTTTTCTTAATGAATGGTGTTTTAAGTGATGAAAGCAAAATTAACTTTAACATTCATTTATCTTACAATTATTTATCTTTTAGAAAACTAATTATTTATTTATTTTTATTTATTAATTTATTTTTATTTTATTTATCAATTTCCTTTTTACGTTTTTATAACACAAAAAATAAACGAACAACGCACACAAAAATACAAAATGAAAATGGCGGTCTGTATTTGTTTTTTTTTTTTTTTGTTGTTTTCTTTCGATAAATTTTTGTGCAAGTAATTTGCGTTATTGTGCAAGCTACTTGGTTATTTTACATAAAAAATGAATTATGTTACTTAAACATCGACAAGCATAATTTTAGCAAAAATTTGGTAAAAAATTTTTTTTGGTATGAAAAAAGTTTTACCAAGTAGAATTGCTCAATCTTACACAGATTTTTTTTTGCGTGCGGACATAGCGCCCAAGTGCATATCGCCCAATTTGAAAAAGTCATTCCACCCAAAAAAAATGTGTGCTAGTAACCCATAAAGTAGGTAAAAACTAATGATTTCTCATTAAAAAATACCAACAATTTAACAAAAATTACTGACACAAATCATTAAAAACGAAAAGTTATTTTTACTTACAGAACGAAAATAAATAACTTTAGAAATTAAATGTTAATGAAAATTTTTATTTTTTATGATGTAATTTTTGAAACAACGCACAGAAGTAGTCATTAATAAAATAATATGTTTTATAATGAAAAAGAGTTTATTCTGATTCGAGGCCTTTTCATGTTCCCCATTATGAATTAACGTAACATGTACTTATGATAACTCTACTTTCTTTATTGGGATATTCTCTCATTAAAGAAACTCTATGAGTTTTCTTGCTTTCAAAAATTTTGGCAATTTTCAGGAATGAATTGACGATCGTTTCGAGGGGATTCCAATTCCCGCATCATCAGAATTCTTTAGAAAATTAGGTAATACTGTTAGCATGCAAACATCAAATATTCATACTCTAAATTATCTTAACTTAATGAGAAAGCAAATATGATTTTCGAAGTTCCACCAGCATTACACCAAATATAATTTGAAAGCAAGTTTTTGGCTACTGCATGTTCTGCTGTTAGCAGATATTAAATACAGTTTTTGTTATATTTTGCTTTCTCATTAAGTTGAGATAATTTAGAGTATGAATATTTGATGTTTGCATGCTAACAGTTGCTGTGTTTTTCAATAAGTGGATTTATTTTCGGATTAATCTTATTTAGTTTAAAATAAATAAATTAAAATGCCAAATCAAATTTGAAATATTTTTTTCATTAATCTACGATAAATACGCAATTATTATCCGAAAAAATAATAAAAAAATCTGGAAAATTAAAAAAGTTATAAATAAATCAAAATAAATCCAACTAAATTTTACGATTTAATAAATCCGTTTTGGATTAATTTTGTTTTATTTATAACTTTTTTTATTTTCCAAATTTGTTCATTATTTTTTCGGATTATAATTGCAAATATATTGTAGATTACGGAAAAAAATATTCCAAATTTGTTTTAGTATGTTAAAATATTTTTTTTAAGCAAATTAAGATTAATCAGAAAATTAATCCACTTATTGAAAAACACAGCAAGTATTACCTACTTTTCTAAAAAATTCTGATGATGGGGGAATTGGAACCCCCTCGAAACGATCGTTGTTAATTCATAATGGGGGACATGAAAAGGCCTCGAATCAGAATAAACTCTTTTTCATTGCACAATTAAAAGGTCGAAAAAATAACTATTTTTTATAATTTAATAAAAATTAAAACACACTTAAAATGTTTTAATCTTTAAAAAAAACTAAACGTAAAACTTTTTTAAAGAAACAGTTAACGACATAACTTTTGAGTGTGATTGTAATATGAACCTCCAAACTCAAAAATTTCATCAAAAAATTTTTTTACGGATAAAATTTTTTTAAATCAATTTTTTAGCAATTTTTGGAAGGTATTTTCACTATTTTCTTAATATCTTGAGTTATGTACACAGAAAGAATTGAAAACTGATTTCAATTACTAAAACTGCTGATTCAATTACTTTAGTATTTGAAATTCCTCCGAGCACGAAAATGCTTGGACCAATTACTAAATTAATAGCTGAGTATTTGAATTGTTTTCAAATACTCGTTTTTTCCGTATTTGATTACTTTTTAATTTTAGTATTATATTTTTTTATTTAAAAAAAATTTACACAAAAATGTTGTGAGATTTGAACCAAGGACGCCGGAGTCTAAAGCACAAGGCACAACCACCAGGCCACAGCCGTCTTAAATTAATAACGAACTTTACTGATATTATACAAATGAATAAAATATACAAAAATAAGTTGCGTTTTAACATCTCTGTAAAAAAAATAGTCTATTTATAAAATCTGAAGCAACAAGTAGCGTTTTACCAACTCTGTAAATCTATTTATAGAATCAGACACACATATACATATAAAAAAAATGTTCTAGGTTTTATTAAAACAAAAAAAAATCAGGCATCTGTGGGGAATCGAACCAACGCTACTACGCATTTTAAGCACAACACTATACCACCAGGCTATCGCCGTACTTGCATGTTTTCGAACTTTATTGTTATTTAAAAACGAATAAGCAAAAGAAAAACAAATATATCAAAAACTTCACACACTCACACGATATTAGCATTTATTTATTGCAGGGTTGGCAACCGAAACGAATAACGGTATCGGTAACGGTATTGGTATTACATATTTTTTATATCGGTAACGGTAAAGGTAACGGTATTTTCGCTTATTTCGGTAACGGTGAACCGTTACCGAAACATCTATACCGGTACGTACCGGTATTATGAATAATATGTTAACAAGTCACAAATTTGCAAAAACACGTAAAAAATGCAAAAATTGTTTTAAAAAATTAAAAAACTGTTAAATTTATTTGTACTGGTATAAAATACCGTGAATTAACCCAGAATTTAACTAAAACATTAACTCATTAACGTATTCAACAAATACGAACTCATGTTTGTACACCCAAAAAATTACATAGTTGCTAATTACTATTTTTTCAACTATGTCATAGGTGAAATAACCCCAACTATGCCATAGGTGAAGAGACCTAGTGGTTGTTAACTATGTTTCTTTCAAATAAACAAATCAACTATGGATAAAGTTACTGACAACGATGTATTTGATAAAAATTTTAAAATAGTAGCTAATCACTATTTAATAGTTGATTTTATTAAAAATCAGACGTAGTTGATATTTACTATGTAATACTAGAAGTAGTTATTATAAATGACCTATTTTTTTAAATAAAAATGCAATATTTTGGTTTATATTTTTAAAATTGATTTATTAAAATTTCACAATACACTTATACCATACCATACGATACATTTCATTTCCATTAAATCTGTTTTTTGAGATGCGTATTTAAATTTGGTTGGATGCAATCAGATTTTTCTTCTTCCATGGTAATTGATGTGGACTCTAACAATTGAAAATTATTTATTATTCCATTCTTTTTTTAAACTCTGACACTTCTCTTTTTTTTTTATTATTTTCACAATTTTAATTTTTTGTTCTTTTTGAACTGTTTTCAGTTTCAAATTTTTAATAAATCGTTGTGATCAACTTTGTCCATAGTTGTTATTGATTATAAATAGTTGATTTGAAAATTATTTAAAACAACTATGGATTTTGTTAACTATGCTACTATGACATTTTTTGGGTGTAGAGGCACCTTTGTCCAATAAACAAAAAAAATATGCATTTTGGCCATGTAAGAAATCTGCATTTTAAGCCATTTGAGAAATCTACTGATTATAGCTAACGCGGTTTGCAAAATTTCTGTCTGGATAATTCAGGTTGAATCTGCAGAAAAAACCTTCAAGACAGCAAAAAAGTCTGCTGATTTTAACAGACAAATCTGCTGATTTCAATTAAATCAATAATTTGTCCTGATGTTAAAAAAATCTGCAGGGTAAAAAAAACTTGGCAAAGATGTTTTAAGGCAGAGCTTCTCAGTAACTTTAGCTTTGCGACCCCTTTTCAATATTTAAAAATTTTTGCGACCCCCAATATAAAAAAAAAAATTATTAACATGAACTTTGCTCTCAGTTTTTTTCAAAAACCTGAATTAATGGAAAAATTTGCAAACCAAATTCAGAAGCAGCATTTAAAGATTAATCGAAACCGTGTGGTAAGATCCCCGATGCATACCAAAAATTTCATATAAAAAACAAAATAAAAAAACACAATTTTTGTAAAATTTTACCTCAATTTCCTCAAAAACTTGGAAACAGGTCCCGAACCTCGCCATTTTATATTAAAACTTACTATCGTCATTAAATTTTTATTTCCGAAAATAAAAGAAAGATTTCAGTTTAACCTGACGAGAAATGAGGAAATGTTTACCAAGAAAGCATTTAAAGTCCAATTTGGAGTAATGATTTTTCTTTTTTCAAAATTATGTACCAATGTTTGGTATTGTTCGAAATTTTATTCGATCACATATCTAGATCCGTTACTCGGATTCAGATTCTACATCAGCATTCAAAAGTAAATCGAAAAAAGTGTTCAGATCCCAGACGCGTCCAAAAATTTCACAAACAAAAGCACAAGAATGCGTTTTTGTGAACTTTGCTTTTAATTTTCTCAAAAACCTAACGTAATAGAAAAATTTGGAACCCAGATTCGGAATCAGCATCGAAATGTTAATAGAAAACAAACTGTCAGATCACAGATTCAGCCAAAAACTTCACAAATTATATTTCTGGAAAAATTATATTTCTTTAATAACAGTATTTTTATATTTTTATAACACAGCAATAAAAAAATGTGTTTTAAGTTTACCAAAATTCAAGGTTTTACCAAAATTGTCCGCGACCTCCCTAAAGCTCTTCCGCGGCCCCCTAGGGGGTCGCGACCCACTGTTTGAGAACCATTGTTTTAGGGGATGTTTTTAGGGGGAGGGCAAGCAGTATCGGAGAGACAGCTTTCCCAACGCCATAGATGTTATGAAATTCATTTTATTTATATTTACGCTTAAATATGAGATACAATTTTATTATTATTTGCTATGACTAAGCCATCAAAAGGGGCGGACCGAAAAAATCGCATTTTCTAATCTTGGTCAATAAACTTCAGACGGCAAAAAACTGTTTCATTTTCTAAACAAATAGACAAAAAAATTAAATAATATATGGAACATTTTTTCATCTGGTCCGATTTTGCACATTTCGGAACTATGACTATAAGGCATATTCGTACCTGCAGGGTAGCCCGTTTATTTTGGAATGTATCGTGTCTTCTACAGACGGATGTTGGATTGGCAATGAAAACATTTTTTTTTTATTTTACGTTTATTAAAAATATTTCACTATGTTTTTAATCCACAAAAAAAATAAAATAAGTAGTATTAATACAACCGAAACAAAACCGATATAATACCGGTAAAAATCCGAATAAAGGTAACGGTTTTTTATCGGTAACGGTATTTAAAAAATTTTATTTCGGTATTGGTAACGGTAACGGTAGTCAATATTAAAGGGTTTTTAATCGGTTACGGTATTGAAAGGGTAACGGTAGCCAACACTGATTTATTGTATAGATGTTAGTGTCACACATATAAAAAATAAATTGTGGGTATTTATTTAGTTTTTGTTTTTCTTTGTAAAATAAAACAAGTAGAAAAGTTAAATTCGACTTGGCCGAATCTATGAATACCCTCCACAATGCCCTTTTTAAGTGATAGTAAATTACCTAACGTGAAAAAAATAACATTTTTGGTTAGAAATATTTTATTTTGTGTAAAAAACTTTTTTTTATAAATTTTTGAAAAAAAAAAAATTTACTAATTTTTTTTTTGAGTGTAAAATTTTTTTTGAGTGTAAAATTTTTTTTGAGTGTATTTTTTTTTTGCTTTAGTGTAAAAATATTTTTGTGTGACAAAAATACCTTGTAAAATATTTTTGTAACTTACCAATGTTTTTAAAACATATTTAACGGGTTTTCAACACGTGAATTTAAGGTGAAACTAATCTGAAATTTACGGTTTTGCTAATAACTTTTGAACCACTGGACCAATTTGGCTGAAATTTAAAACGAACCGGACCAGAGGAACGGCAAACATATATGCCATACTTCAGCACCCTCAGAATTGCCGTTCGAAAGTTACCGTGTGTTTTATCTCGTAAATTCTAGAAAAACCCTTGCCGAAATTCACTCATTTGCTTATAACTTTTGAACCACTGGACCGATTTCGCTGGATTGCAATACCAACCTGACCAGGTAAATGCCCAACATATATGCCAAACTTCAGGAGCCTCCGTAAAGTCTTTCAAAAGTTAGCGTGTTTTCAACAGACAGACAGACGGACAGACGGACGGAAAAAAATAACATTTTTGGTTAGAAATATTTTATTTTGTGTAAAAAAACTTTTTTTTATTAATTTTTGAAAAAAAAAAAATTTACTAATTTTTTTTTTGAGTGTAAAATTTTTTTTGAGTTTATTTTTTTTTTGTTTTAGTGTAAAAATATTTTTGTGTGACAAAAATACCTTGTAAAATATTTTTGTAACTTACCAATGTTTTTAAAACATGTTTAACGGGTTTTCAACACGTGAATTTAAGGTGAAACTAATCTGAAATTTACGGTTTTGCTAATAACTTTTGAACCACTGGACCAATTTGGCTGAAATTTAAAACGAACTGGACCAGAGGAATGGCAAACATATATGCCATACTTCAGCACCCTCAGAATTGCCGTTCAAAAGTTACCGTGTGTTTTATCTCGTAAATTCTAGAAAAACCCTTGCCGAAATTCACTCATTTGCTTATAACTTTTGAACCACTGGACCGATTTCGCTGGATTGCAATACCAACCTGACCAGGTAAATGCCCAACATATATGCCAAACTTCAGGAGCCTCCGTAAAGTCTTTCAAAAGTTAGCGTGTTTTCAACAGACAGACAGACAGACGGACAGACGGACGGACGGACGGACTTACGGACATCGCTAGATCGTCTTAAAATCGATCGAGGACCAATATTTCGAGGTGTTACAAACGGAATGACAAACTTATATATACCCTCTATCACTAGAGTGGAGGGTATAAAAAAATCTAAATTTGAGCATTAAAGTAATTGAAACCATTTCTATTTTTTTATTACTATGGGTAATTGAATTTTTATAGCTGGAAATTTTTTCTGTGTACCTACGATCTACTCGCAATAATAACCAAATGAAAGGTAATCAAATTTATAACAATTCCTGCACAAAAAATTTTCCTATCAGTTCACACGTTTGTGATTAAAAAACTCGTTTTTAAAAATAGAAATCGTTGCAAATTAACAAGTTTTTTATTCATCTTGAAAGCCTGAACCTTTACAAAGTTAACAAAGTGTGTTTTATAAAAATCAATAGTTGTATTCAGAGTCTTGCTTGCCAGCCCTGGCACTGGTGGTAAAAGAGCACTTTTCAAAATTACTTTTCAAAATACATAGAGGTATTCAGAGTCTTGTTACCACCCCTGGCAATGTAGCACAAGAGTACTTCTTTCAAAAAATACATGTATTTTGAAAAGTAATTTTGAAAAGTGCTTTTTTACCACCAGTGCCAGGGCTGGCAAGCAAGACTCTGAATACCTCTCATGTATTTTTTGAAAGAAGTACTCTTTTGCTCATTGCCAGGGCTGGCAACAAGACTCTGAATACCTCCAATGGGCATACGGAAGTTATAAAAACTTTTATGAAACTACGCATAAGATTTACCTTGTGTTTTTTTATTTTTCAAATACAACAAAAAAAAACTTGGTTAAATACCTTCGTGTTTATTGTGAGTTTATCTATAATAAGTCATAACTTCGGTGATAACCCATAGATTTTCATCAAACCAACTTTGTTGCCTTTGTGAGGTTCAGGCTGATAAGAGGAACCATAAACAAATTATTTGCTACGGTTTTCGTGTTCAAAAGGTTCCCTACTTTGGGGGATTCTACTGCCTCTCCTGTTTGTCCGCTGGGCTACAACTTCCTAAAAAATTAGCTTAGACCATTTCTAATTTCGTGACTATCGGTCCGGTACTTACACTGCGAATCACATCAATAAGGAATCGAGTTTTTCACTTTTTAATCGAATATATCTTTGTAACGAATAAGCAGAAAAATATACAAAAATGCACTGATAGAGACCATTATCTAGCTAATAATGTCAAATAATAACAATAGTCAAAAGACTGAAAGAAGTCCTTTAAAAAAATATTTTTCGGCAACTTGTTAAAAAATTACCAGTTTTTTATGAATCACTTGAATAAGGAATTTTGTAATACAGACCAAGAAGTACCTGAATCCAATTTGTTATGGATAGCAATTCCTTAAACAATAAAAACAAAACAATTTTGTTTCGAATTTCAATAAAAATGAGGCTCACAGCAGCTCTTAGATCTTCCGAAAAGTAAAAAGTACTGTATTTAAAGTCCAAAGTGTTAAAGGCCGTTGAAATCGCGAAAATAATAGAGAGGGGCTAACCTATTGAAGGCAATTATTTAAATAACATTAAGAACTATGGAAAAAACACGAATGGGCGAACTAAAATGGCAAGAACAGAACGAAATCGACAAACATTTTAAGAATTCCTTCGAATTCCACGTTGACAGGTTGCAAAATTATCAAAGAAAGTGGTAATTTAATGGGTATTTTGACAGTCCATCACGATTAAAAATTAAATGAGTTCATAATCTGTTGCAAATTGCAAAAAAAAAGCCACCCTTAGTTCCAAACTTAAGAAGCATCGATGGTAACGTAAGGAACAGTAATGATGCCACAGTAGAATAGCGCACCCCATACTATAACAACACCTTCTATGATCTGTCTGCTATGCAAAAACAGTTTTTAATGTCTCAAATCACCGAAAACCATTGTATCCGTCCAATGCAACTGTATTATTTTTTTTTTTCGTCGGAATAAATTACTTTGAAAAATTTCTCAGACCGTGTCATTGTATTCCTGCAGAGATTGAGGCGCTGCTTACTACGTTTGACATTCAGCGATTAGTTTTTGCATAATTTTCGACGAGCTATGAACTCACTTGACTTTTAAACGCGACGGATTGTACAAATACTCGCATTAACGCCACTTTATTTGAGAATTTTGAAAGATGTCGGCGTAGAATTTGGGGAAATTTTTAAAATTTTTGTCGATCTCGTTCAGTTGTTGCCATTCGAGTTCGCCCATTCATGTTTTTTCCATAGTTCTGAATGTTATTTATATAATTGCATACAGCAGTTTTTTCCTCTCTTTTATTTCCGCGATTTCAACGACTTTTAACACTTTGAACTTCAAAGTCAGTACTTTTTCCTTTTCGGAAGAGCTAAGAGCTTTGGGCGTCCCATTTTTATTGAAATTCAAAACAAAACTGCTTTGTTTTTGTTGTTTGAGGGATTGCTATTCATTAGAAATTGGACTCAGGTCCTACTTGGTCTGTATTACAAAATTCCTTATTCAAGTGATTCATAAAAAACTGGTAATTTTTTAACAAGTTGCCGAAAAATATTTTTTTAAAGGACTTCTTTCAGTCTTTTGATTATTGTTATTATTTGATATTATTAGCTAGATAATGATCTCTATCAGTGCGTTTTTTTTATATTTTTCCGCTTATTCGTTACAAAGATATATTCGATTAAAAAGTGAAAAACTCGATTCCTTATTGATGTGATTCGCAGTGTATTTAACGGCTCAATTATTACCAAATAAAATTAGCCATTTCTCCCACTGTGCAACAAATTTGGGGACACTGTGAGTGTATCTTGAATGGGACCAAAACAAATTGAAAGTAAACCATTAGTACACAAAAACCGCCAAGGAGTTTTGAAAACTTATTTTCAAATTCCTTTTTTATGGCTTTTCACATCACCTGGTAAAATTTTATGCAGAAGATGTTTGTAGATCATTTTAAGCCCTTAAACGCACACCTTAGTGGTTTTCTATGAGGATATTTTAAAAAAGGCCCCATAAAATGGGTTAATATGAAGGGCTTACTGCAAGAACTTGATAATCAACATTTTATTATTTCGTGTTTTTCGCCTTCTGCTGATGTTCAATTGACAGATTTTTGGTAGAAGTCTTGCTTTAACCCTTCGTAAAAGTATATTGAGAATAAAAGTTCTGCAAAAGTTCTATTTTCTACATCATTTTAAAAGTTTTAAGGCAAAAACCACCATAAAACGAAATGTTGCTTATCGAGTTTTTACAATAAGCCCTTCATATGTTCTAAGAAAAGAAACGCCATCAAATTTCATTAAAGACATCTGTTAACGTTATTTAGCTCAGAAGCAGAATTATAAAATTTGTTCGACTGATTTCATACGACTTTGGTGGAAAAGAATATACCTGTATGTGATAATTCACAATTTTACTTTTTACATTTTGCACTTTTCTCACGAACTTTTAACCTTTGACAACCCCTAGTGAAATTTTATGCAGAAAATTTTTGTAGAACATTTTAACGCTTTAGTGGTGTTCTTTGAGGATATTCGAATAATGGACCAAAATGACCCCTAAAAATAGGAGATATAGGGTTAATATGTTCTAAGGAAAAAACCAGAATCAAATATGACTGAAGATATCTTGTAACATTATTAACCTCAGAATTAGATTTTAAACTTTTTTGGACTCATTTAAAAAGCCTTTGAAAAAAAATTAAGAACTTCAGTGGGCCATAAAAAAAACTCGAGCTAAGTTTTCAAAATCCTTTGGGGGTTTTGGTCCACTATCGGTATACTTTAATTTTTTCCCCATTCAAGATACACCCGATGACCCCAAATTTGTTGCACAGTGTTATAAGTCAAGAGTTATTTAACTTTAATTTTTCTGAAAAAATGTTGTGTGGTTGACTGCCTGCCTATATGACTCTTAAATTGTCCTTTTCAATAAAAATGTATTTCATTAAAGCATACAGGAAACTTTTCTTAACGTAAATTTATTAGTCTCATCATGCAAGAGAAGAAAGTCCATATTGAAAAGTAAAAGTTTGACTTTTACTCTCATTGATTGATTAATGTTTGCTATTGTTTTGCAAGTGGTTTTCTTTTATATTACAAAAAAGTTATGTTAAGGGATTTTTTTATACATTCAATTTTCAATAATCTATAGAGTTCAAGAGTCATGCAAATACAATCTGACCCGAATATGTTAGAATACGTTTGGAGTGGCTGCTAACGCTTTACATTAGCAAACATACCTTGCAGGAAATGTGTGTCTCTCGATCCAAAATCACTTATTCCGTGACTGTTGAAAATGGGACATATCACTAGAATACCTATCACGTGACAAATGATAATTGGACTTATCACTAAAATGTCTCAAAAAACATATCCCGGAGGCAAAAGGACAAAAACATTTTTTCCAATTTTTACTAAGTCTCGAACAAAGTTTAAAAATATTCTAAGTCCCAGACATATTTTGTTGCGTTTTGTATTAAAAAATATTATCAAAAATGATTTTTGAAAAAAAATTGTCTTACAAATTAAAAAATTTTTTGGAAAATTTTCAGAGTTCTGCACAATTTTTTTTTGCGTTTTGGAATAACAAGTATTATTAAAAGTTGAAAATATGCATAAAATATGCATTTTAAACCAAAATATTCAAAAGTATGCATTTTCATCAAAATATGCAAAAACAAATCGTCGATATCGTTTTTAGAAATCACATTTATACTTATAACTAGGGATGAGATTTTCATGCACTAAAAAATCGAAAATATGGGCTTAAAATATGCGCTAAAAATTCAAAATATGCACTAAAAAATCTTAAAATATGCACTAAAAACTAAAATGTGTACAATAAAAATCTTGTTTTCATAGTAAAAACTTTTTAAAAAGCAAAAAAACCAACGCCGGGTTTGAATATTAACATTTAAAACTTTAAATAAGCAAGATTTTTTTTTAGAAATTAAGAAAATTTATAAAAAAAATAATTTTTCTTATTTTCAAAATAAATTTTTAAAATAGTTTTTGAAAAAAATAAATTTCAATTTGTGATTTTGCTAATTTATGCCAAAATATGCAAAAATATGCACTTAAAAGTTGAAAATATGCACAAAATATGCATTTAAAATCAAAATCTGCAAAAATATGCATTTTCAGCAAAATATGCAAGAATATGCAAAAACAAATCCAAGCCAATTTAACGAAAATTTCATTCCATTTTTTTCAACAATTGAATAGTTCATGCGAATAAGGACGAATAGACCACTTTTTCGCAAACACTTTTTTTTTTCATAAATGCATTTTATTAGCAGAGCCCTACAATCCTATGCAGAAATTTTGTGGAAATTTTGACTTTTAAGGCTAAAAAATGACTTTAAAAGTGCAATAATTCGTATATTTTTATATTTTTGTTTAAATTGGGAGTGAACTAAAGCACAATTTTGATTAAATACAACACAAAAACATACAAAAATTTTACTTTTGGTAACAATGTGTTAAAAGAACATTACGAGGAACAAACCACACTTATTATATTGGCAAACAATTTTACCGTTCTTGAGTTATAAGACTTTAAAGTGTGGAAAGCAAAAAGGGCGAATATCAATCCTTAACAAAATATTATATAAAAATTATTTAGCTGCGAGTTTAAAATTGATATTAGGTAAAATTTGAAATTGTACACAAAAAAAAAAAAAAACAATCTTAGCACATACAAACAAATTAACCAGATTAGCGAAAAAAAACAAAAATTTTTTCATGTCCTTTTATGTTACATCGTAATATGCAGTCGAGGGTTAATATTATAATTCCTAAAAATGTATTTAGTGTCATAAAGAATTACTACTGCATCAAAAGGCAGGAATATTAAAAAAAAAATTTAAAAAATTTTTTTTTTGCATGTCCTTGCAATCCTTAAATAGTGTATCCTCGAAGTCCTTAAAGTGTTACAAACAAATACCAACCATAGTTCGTCAAGTTTTGCAAGTCTCGTGAAAATGTAGACAAAATCTGCTGCAAAATAACACATTTTTATTCAAATTTCAATACATTTTTTTGGATATTCGCCCTTTTTCCATTTACGCAAAAAATTGAAGTCCAATTTTTGGCAAGTTCTCTTTCGAATACCTTACTAAAATTTTGTGTATAGGTAGATGTGACTTAAACCTTTAAGCTTATACCAAAAAGTTGACAAAAATATTATTTTTTAACCGTTTCCTGCGTTTTTATTGTCCCCTGTAAAATTCTACAAATGGTCTATTCGTCTTTATTCGCATGAACTATTCAATTGGGAATGCATAATTTCAAATATATTTAAATAGTCTTATCAGATTTTGAGCAAACGCTGTATATACTTACGCACGTAGTTATGACATATTATTACATATTTACTAAAGCTATTGAAACTTAATGTTTATGTACTCTGTTGGTTCTAAAGAGGTTCACTTATTATCGTCATTAAGTTGCTATCAATCAAGATGATTACTTATTTACGAGTATTTATAAAGTAAAATTCTCGCATCTATAAATTAGCATGTTGACCTTGAAACTCCTTCATTTGGGAAAATTTAATGTCGATGTCAAGTAAATATGGGGAAAATTAAAATTGTTGTGTAAAAACATAACTTAAGTCAAATGTCAATTGATTGCAGTTAAATATATATCACTTTGATGTGTGAATATTTCACTATTTACACGCAGAGAAAATAAGCAAAAGGAATGTACACAGAAAATAAGATCGTCAAATTTAAATCAACAAACAACAATTGTAAATCAACCAAAAATGATATCAACCAAACATTTAGTAAAAATAATACAAAACTTCGATTTTGTTTTCAACAAACTCAGTCAAGTAATTTAATTTCAAAATTCTTTTGTCATGTCAGACCGTATTTACATTAGGCAATTTTAATTGCCGCAATTCTGATTTTATTGTGTACTAGAGAGAGAGGTAAGACTCTTTCCTCTCTTTCTTAAACACAACAAAATCAGAATTGCCGTAATTAAAATTGCCTAATATAAATTCGGTCTCAATAAATAGTGTTTGTTGAATTTCTTTGTTGAAAAAAATTTCATTTGTCAGATTAACAAATTGTGTTTGTTGAATTTCTTTGTTGAAAAAAAAAAACAAAATTCTTTTTTCAAAAATTTACAAACGTTTGTTGATATTACAAATTTCCGTATTGGAGCACTTTCAGTGAAAAAATTAATTGTCAATATAACAACTCGTTTTTTTCTGTGTACATCTAGTTTTAAGTTAATATTATAGTATCTGATGAAAAACTGTAAAAAACAAGTAAGAAGTTATAGTCGGCCAAGACGGACCATATAATACCCTATACCAGTGTTTTCCGGAAAACTACACCTTAGTCCAAATATTGACCAATTTGATATTTCTTCTGTTTGATCTTGAATTAGTGTAAAAAACACACACAAATCAAAATTTGGTGAAAAAGGCTTATTTTTGATGACAATAGGCAGATTTTACTGAATATCGGGCGAAATTTTTACTGGGGGCTTAGTCCAAAAATGGTCCAATTATATTCAGAATTAATAAGGCCACCAAAGTACACGTTTAACATCTACAAACAAAATTTTTATCAAATATTTCCTCCTTTCATGAATTTTGAGAGATTTATGTGAATATCGGGAGGGTGGTTAGTATGGGAACTACACTGATACCAACTTTTTGTGACAAAAACCCGCTAAATCAGGAAAAAAAATCTCCAGAAAAAACCAGATTCAAAAACAGAAAAAATATTAGATATTTAATAGCTAAATATCATGAAATTTGAAATATAACGGTTTTTTATACCCTCCACTGTAGTGATAGAGGGTATATATACGTTTGTCATTCCGTATGTAACACATTGAAATATTGGTTTAGGACCCCATAAAGTATATATATTCATGATCCTTGATCGATTTTAAGTCGATCTAGCGATGCCCATCTGTCTGTCTGTCCGTCCCTCTGTCTGTCTGTTGAAATCACGTTTTTGGCAATAATCCGGAACCGATTTAAACGCTTGCGTAATTCTCCTAGGCAGAAACTGATGTATATTTTTTTTTTTAAATCGGTTAAGTATTTTAAAAGATATGAAGGAAAATGTAAAGGTACCTCTAAAATAATGGTGAATTTTATACAAAAAAATGCTATAACTTGACACCTGTTGAATGAATGAGAACGAAACTTGGAATTTAATGTAATTTTATCATTCCTAACACTCACAAAAAAGTTGGATGGAATCGCACAATGGGGAGAGGCACCAGAAATTTAACCCAAAATTTTAAAATGATTTATCTTGGCTCATCAAATAAAATTTTAAATAGGTTTTATTGTTCTCAACGTTTTTCTGGTTATTTTGGTATCAATTATGGCAAAATCGGTCAAGGGGTTAAAAAGCTATGAGCAGTTGAGATGAGTTTCAATATAAACCTCCATGAAATGACGTGGCTGCGCGCCATTTTGTAGTTGTTGATGCTTATTTGGCTTGTGGGCTTGTTAGTTGTTATTTGTATCAATAGAAGTAAAAAATAGGTAGTATGTGTCATACACGTGGTTGCTTTTATATAATTTTCATACATACTAATAAAATATTTTTTTTTTTTTTTTTAAATATTTACATTGCACTATGGTTCCGATCATCTCTTTTCTGGTTTGAAATAGGTTTTGTGTTAAAAATTGTTATAATTTTTTTGTTTTCCATGTAGAATATTATAAGAAATTTTTTATATTTAAACTCAAAAAATAATTGAAAAAAAATTTAAAAAATTTGTTTTTTTTTTATTTTTATCAAAATTTGTTTTTGAACGGTAAATAAGTGTATACAAAAACAAAATATGTTTTCTGTTGGTTGTAAGTGTTTATGATCTATATATATAAAAATGGATGTGTGTATGTATGTGTGTATGTATGTTCCGTATGGACTCGAAAACGGCTGGACCGATCTTGATGAAATTCAGGGAATATTCAGAAAAGCCCGGCGAGTAACACTGTCAAGTCAGATTTTTGATTTTCTGTCTGTGGGCGGAGGGGCGTGGCAAAATCAAGTTTTTAGATTCTACCACTAATAACATCTATACATAAAAAAACCGATAGACCGATTTTCATGAAATTTAAACCAAAGATAGTACTAACCGAGTACTAACTAAATACCGAATTAGAGCGTGATCGGACAAATGAGCATAAAATGCCATGCTTTTTTGCCAGTGGGCGGAGGGGTGGGCAAAATCGAAATTTTACATTGCACCATTAATGACATCTATATATAAAAAACGGATAAACTGATTTTAATGAAATTTAAACCAACGATAATACTTTCCAAGTACTAACTATGCGCCCAATAAGAGCGTGATCGGACAAATGGGCGTAAAATGGCATGCCCCTTTGTAATGAATTGAATGTTATTTCTGCATGCTCCTCAATAACGCAATAACTGTTGATTTGATTTTAATTAACTTTTCAGCACCGATAGTGTTAACCGAGTGCGGAACTATAGGCCAAGTTATACTACGATTGGGAGAAGGGGCGTAAAATGCTACACCCCTTTGTATTATACTGGACGTTGTCTGCCTGTTTCGTAATCACGCAAAAACAGCTGAACCGATTCTCTTGACATTTTCACTACATACAGTGCTAACCAAGTGCATATGTAGGCCATATAAGATCGTTATTGGAAAAAGGGATCAAAATTGCAACGCCCTTTGTACTATACTGATCCCGATTGATCAAAGAGGCGTAAATTGCCACGCCCCTTTGTTTTATACTGAACGTTATATCCGGCTGTTTTGAAATCACGCAAAAACGGATAAGTCGAATCTATCACTACTGATAGAACTAACCGAGCGGGAACTGTAGGTCATATGTGGAGCGCGATTCGGCAAAAGGGTATAAATATCACTATCGTTTTTCATGAATAAGAAGTTATTTCCTCCTCTTTCACAATCACACAAAAACGGCAAAACTGATGTCAATGAAATTTGCAGCACAGATAGTACTAATCAAGGATGCAGCACGGAACTTAAGACTATTACGATTCGATAAAAATGCTTTGTACTATACTGTTTCGAAATCACGCAAAAACGGCTTAACCGATTTTGTTGAGATTTATCTATAGATAATGCTAACCGAGGAACCAAAGGTTACTAGCTGGACCCGGACCCGTGCTTTAATTTTTGTCCGACACTATATTTAAATTAAGATGCAATATAAAACAGTTTTTTCTTAGGGCCAACAACGCGGACCGGGTATAGCTAGTTTTCTATAAAATCAATTTTGGCCAAGAAAGGTCGTCTGCGTCTGGTGCATTGGTTAACATTGTGGAGGGTATTAAAAGATTCGGCACAGCCGAATATAGCTTTCTTACTTGTTTAAAAAATATAACGTTTTTTTTTTTTTTTTAAATAATGTATGTATTAGCTATTAAAACAGTGTAAATGTTATAAAACGAGAGTTTTTTAACATAGCAAGTAAAGATGAGAGCGTGACACGAATTTTTCGTGAATCACGCGTGATCGTGAAATTTATTTTTACTCACGTGATCGTGAGTGCGCGTAATTAGAAACAATATTTTCGTACGAGAGCGTGCTTGAGTAACTTTTGTTTCGTTACTTTGCGTGATTTTTTGTGGTGTTTAAAACAGAAAACAAGTAAAAAAACCGTCGTTATATTGAAATTAAAGGGTAATTAATACAAAATTAAGATTTTAAAAAATTCTTGTAATTGTTTTAAGGAAATTAAATACTTTTTGTGCAAGAAATCGAAAACAGTAAAATAACAATTTGTTAATTTTAATTTCGTGAGCGTGAGAAAAATTTTAGTTACTCACGTGAGTGTGCGTGAACGTGAGCAGAAAAAACAATTTCGTGCATGATCGTGTGTGAGCAATATTTTTATTTCGTGAGCGTGCGTGAGTCAAAATCTACTCACGCGCCCATCTCTAAAAGCAAGTTTGAAAATTGTTTTGGCCATAGAGTTAAAATTTTTCAACATGAACCCCTGATTTCCTTCGATGTCTCCGAATTTGATGAAACTTTGTGTATATGTTGGGACTTATAATATTTATACTCAGACAAAATTTGAGACCTTTAACTTTCGTGGTTCCAGAAATATGGCGTGTCAAAAGTCAAGAAAATCTTTTAAAGGATGAAATATAAACATTTATATCTTCAAAAGTATTTAATCTATATTACTCCCTGATAGCTTGTTTTAAAGGCAAAACCATGACCATTCAAATAACATTTTGCAAAAATTTTTATTTTGGGAATTTTTTTTATTTCTGCAAAATTCGCGATTCGCGAAAATATATCTGAAAAAGCGACATTTTTAAAAATCTGAAAAAAATATATGTTATTGGCTACTATCTTAGCTACAAGCTGTATAAATTTTAAGTTGGTGAACGTATTAAGACCAGAGATATGAATAAAAATGTGTTGCCAAGTAGTAAATTTTTATCAAATCTGATGGATATTAAATTTTTTTTTTTGAATATTTTTGCAAATACACATAATAAAACGGTGAAAAAAGTAAAGTAAATGGTACATACGGGTACTACACATAGCTACAATATAACATGAACATTTATCATTACACTACTCTACAAAAATCATTTTTTTTTTGCAGACTCTTAGATTACATTTGCTAAAGTATTTCGGTCTCTTCAAAACACATATCTGTCATCATAAAAATTTGATCAAATCGCCTTTTCGAGAAAAGACCTCTTTTGCGGTCCCTGCCCATAAAAACCAACGAATGACTTTATGTAAGAAAAATTATTAAAAATGCATATTATTTCAAAATTCATTGAGTTTATGCGAAAATATTTGCAAAAAAATCTAAATTTTGAGCAAAATTTGCAAATATTATTTGCATATACTTTTTTCCCTAATATTTTTATTTTTTTAATTTTCATTGTTTAAAATACATTTTCTTAAGTCGTTTGCCCTCTTTAACGTGAATCCACTAAACGCGAATCCATTGTCATTTTAATTTAATCGCGTTCTCGTGATTTGACCATTTAGTTTTTGCAGCTGAAGCATACAAAAATATTAAACGAACAAATAATATGAGGTATGTCAGTGTGAAACATTTATTATTACGTTTCTTTCTTGGGTTTGAGGGCTTAGTCTGTAAAATAGGCCTATATGTCCAGAAGACAATTTGATAAAATGTTTATGATGACAGATTCGTGTATACTTTTTAAAATGTGTTCTAGAAGTCTCTGCAAAAAAAGTTGACTTTTGTTAAGTAGTGTAATCGATAAAAAGTTATGTTACAATATATTCATGTGTAATACTCGTGTGTACCATCAACTTTACTTTTTTCACCGTTTTATTTTATGTATTTGCAAAAATATTCAAAAATAGTAATTAAATATTCATCAGATTTAAAAAAAAATTCCTACTTGTCAACACATTTTTATTAATATCTCTGGACTTAATACGTTCACCAACGCGAAATTTTTAGAGCTTGTAGCTAAGACTCATACTATTAACATATATTTTTTTCAGATTTTTAAAAATGTCGCTTTTTTTGATATGTTTTTGCGAATCGCGAATTGTGCAGAAACACAAAAAAGATCCCAAAATAAAAATTTTTGCAAAATGATATTTTAAAGGTGATGATTTTGCCTTTAAAAAAAGCTATCTGGGAGTGATTTACCTCAAATACTTTTCGAGATATAAATATTTGTAATTTACCTTTAAAAGGATTTTCTTGACTTTTGAAACGTCATATTTCCAAAACTACGTAAGTCAAAAGTCTTAAATTTTGTTTGAGTATAAGTTGAGTAAGTCCCAACATATATACCGAGTTTCATGAAATTTGGGTCGATTGACGTCAAAAATTCAATTTTTTTTGCTATGTTGATATGGATTTACTCCATAGCCAAATATTCGGCAAAATTGTTTCTATTCAGCTGAAACCGAATACACTCAGAAAAAAAACTAACTAAAAAATGGGAAAATTAACTAAATCCAAGGAAAATTGACAATGATTTAGCTCAATTGCCATGTATTCCTACTTTTTAGTCCATATTTTTTCTTAAAAATTAGGACCAATTTGAACTAGAAAGTGGAAAAAAATTTCCCATTTTTTAGTTAAAAAAACATTTTGATGAGGACATTTTTCCTAAAAATTAGGTAATTTCATATTTTTATTGGTTAATTTATAGAATAGCATGTGAATACACACAGAATTCTCATTATGTGCATTTTTTATTTAAAATATAAAAATACGTTTGTTTCTTATGGTCAAGTAATAAATTTCATAAGTTTTTAAAGTTAAATTATAACAAAGACTTTGTATTTAACGTTTGTTCCCAGACTATGGGAAAACACGCCAAGCCCAAGGCCTTTGTTGTGATTAAAATATTATTTTTCCCCTAACACATACATGTGTAGAAAAAAATGTAAACATTAAATTTATTACTTGTTATACAAGACCAAACTCTCTTTTTCAGATACTACAAAAAATAAACAAAATGTGAACTACAAGCAAGCATGAAAAAAAAAATAAATTAACTAAACAATTTCATGTTATGAAAAATTTACTAAACTTGTGGAAAAAACTTCCTCAAATTAAAGAAGATAAATATGATGAACTAATTGGAAGTAAATTACGTCCTAAAACTGAATTTTTTGAACTAAATTTTGTTTTAAGAATTATGTCTTAAAAATAAAGATTTTTTTCATTTATTTAGGGAAAATTTCTTTGGCGGTAAGAATTTTTTCCATGTATTAGGGAATTCCATTAAAGGAAAATTATGGCCTATTTAACAGTCCATGAACTAAAATTTTTTCCTAAAAGTTGGGAAAATTTCCAAAATTTTAGTTAAATTTAACTAAATTGTGGGAAAATTTATACACTATTTTGAAGAAAATTTTTCCAAAGTTTAAGTTAATGGTTTTTTTTGAGTGTATTAAAAACAATTATTTATGTAGGAAAAACAAGCGAAAAAGTTAAATTAGACTTACAAGGGAGGTCTCCCTGGTTCACCCTCCAATCTTCATGAAATTTGGATACGTATTTTTTATAGCGGCCCAAACACAAAGGTATTTAAAAGACCTACTTTTCGAGCTAACAACGTGCCAAAAAAGTTAACATTTTTCGACTTATTAACAAAAATGTCCTAAAATTTTTTCTACTTTCCTCAATATGACGAAAAGCTGTGCATGTTTGGCTAAGGGAGGTCTCCCTAGTGTAGGGTTGCCATCCGTCATCTTTTCCCCGGACACCGTCCTCTTGTTTAGGGCGTCCGGGGCAGTCCTACTTCTTTTTTACTTTTCCTACTTGTCCTACTTTTTGCACTTTTCCCCATTCATTTTTTTCTAATTCTTAACGTTTGAATTATAAGCATCGCTGTATTTTTGCTTACCAGTAATGTCAACTTTTTGAGAGCAAAACGAGCACAAAAATAAAAAAAACACTATGTAGTGCGAAAATAACTACTTTGACATCACTTCTTATCAGCTGCCGTGTGTCTTAAAGATTGTTCTCCGAAAAAAGATTTGTGTATCAAAAATTTCCATTTTAAAATTTTCTAAATGATTTTAAGTAAATTCCTTTTGAATTTACAAAAATTGTATTTCAGAAATTTCCAATTGTATTTCAAAAGTTTCCATTTGTAGTTTTCTAAATGCTTTTTAAAAATTCCATTTCATAAATTTCCAATTTTATTTCAAAAATTTCCATTTATATTTCAAAATTTTCAAAATGCTTTTGGAAAATTTCAACTAAGTATATATCAAAAATTTCGATTTGTATATAAAAATTTTTCAAATGCTTTTCCGAAAATTTTGATATACAAATAAAATTTTTTGAAAAGCATTTGCATAATTTTTAAATGGAAATTTTTGTAATACAATTAAAATATCTGAATTTTTTTAAGTTAAAAAGTAATTTTCTTAAAATTATTTCGAAAATTTTGAAATGAAAATGGAAATTTTTGAAAAACAAATGGATTTTTCTGAAAAGCATTTAAAAAATTTTGAATTACAAATAGAAAACTCTGATATACAATAGAAAATTTTTGACTTATATTTCGAACTTTTTGAAATATAACTGGAAATTTTTGAGTTATAAAGGGATATTTCTTAAATATAATTGAATACACTGAGGGAAAAAACATATTTAATTCAAAAATTTCCATATTTATTTTAAATATGCTTCAAAAATTCAAATTTTAATATTGATTTTGATTGATTTTAAAATAACATTTTTGTTTTAAAATTGCATACCATTTTATTTTAAAATGTATAACTTTAAATTTAATATACTGTCATAAAAAGCCGTTAGAAATTTAAAAAAAACCTTATTTAAATGTTTATATTAAAAATAATATTTTTCATTGTTAGTTTAAAGTTAAATAATTTTGTTTTTTGACATTTATAATTTTTTTTCAATAAATACAATAAAGTTGAGCATATTTATTTTAAGTAGAAACAATGTTAAAATAATTTTTGTTTGATTTTAAGAAGTCGACATTTTTTTCACAAAAATAGATGTGAAGAGTTGAAAGTGAAATAAATTAAAATAATTAAAGTGAAATTAATTATAAGTAGGGCAAGTACTTTCATGAAAATGCATATTTTTACTCAGCATTGTAAACAAAACATAAATTAAATATCTATCCGAATCAAAGAATTTGCAATAAAATGGCATTGATTTGTAGTTGCATATTTTTGCATATTTTGGTATAAATGCATATTTTTGCATATTTTGATATAAATTAGACTTTTTTTAAATTTCATCAATATTTTTTCAAAACTTCCTTAGGAAAATTCAAATCCTATCCCCTATTTTTTATAGAAAAATGTATTTATTTATCGAAATCATACTCTAATTCATTTTTTCAAAGAAAATGGATTCTGGAAGTAAAAATTTTAGATTCTGAAAAATTTTTCCTATTTAAAATGTTTATATTCAGAGATATTTATGAATATCTCTTCACTAATTGTAAGAGTTAGGGTGGGGTCTTTTGCCTTTCAGTTAATTTTTTGACTTGAAAATCGGAACATTTCGAAAAAAAGTAAAAAAAAAAGTATTTTAAAAATAAATATTTTTTTTTAAGACAAAAGAACACAAAGTATTAAAAAATAACTTGTTGTAGAAAAATATTGTATTTCAATATATTTTTTTTTCTTTTAGAAACTTTTTTACCTCAGAAGTATTTAGTGACTCTAAGAAAAAACTGCTCAAGTAAAAAAATATTTTACTAACTAAAAATTTTTTCCACTCAATAAAACATTTTTAAGAATTGTCGAGGGCCTTAAATATTTGACAACCCCTAATTTATGTTGACAAATTATTTTTTTAGTAAAAACAATAATTTTTAGATGCATATTTTTAAAGTTTTTAGTGCATATTTTGAGTTTTTAGACGCATATTATAGGCACATATTTTCGTTTTTTAGATGCATGAAAGTACTTGCCCTAATTATAAGCATTATTAAATAAATAAAAATAAAATTTATTATTAAAAATAAAACTCAAAAATGTGTAAAACAAAGTGACAAAATATAAAAACTAAAAACATTAACTAAATTAACCTAAAATTTTTTAATGTGCTAGAAGACGAGGAGGAGTTGATTCTCTTTTTATGACATACACTGTATTGTAAAAAAATTGTGATTGTGTTATTAAACAATTTTTTAAATATAATTTAATAATAAAAAACTAAATAAAAAATATTGTTTTATTTTTAATTTCATGGTTTTTTTGGTAGAAAAAGCTGCAGAAAAACAAAAACGTCCCATATTTAAATTAATATTGGACAACTTTAAATCAAAATTCATTACATATTTAAATTAAACATGAACAATTTTAAAACAATATTGTTTAATTTTAATTTTAAAATCTTGTCTACTTATCGTGCCATTTTAAAATCAACTAGAAACATATTTAAATTAAATAAAAACAAACTTTGTTCTATTTCGTCACTGTTTTATAATTAATTTAAAGTGGTTTCTGTTTGATTTTAAATTTTTTTTTTCTTAGTGTAGATATTTCCAAAATATTTAAATATAATTGGAAATATATTTTTTTTATTGTAAAAAAATTGTTTTCTTAATAAAAATTATTTGTTTTTGCATATTGTATTGCTTTGTTGACTTGTTTTAAATTAATTTAATATTAAAAAAAAAAATTGTCCTCTTTTTTGGGTCAAATGTCCTCCTTTTTTGAGGTTGACGTCCTCTTTTTCTCAAAATGCAAATGGCAACCCTACCCTAGTGTCACCCGCGGATCTTTATGGAATTGGTTTTATTTTGTAGAGCATAAAAAATATAGGGACACGTATTTTTTTTAAGCGGATGAGCGGAAGAAACAGTAATTTTTTTAGTTTTTTTTCGCTTAATGAAAGGCCTTTGGAAAACCTATCCAAGTACACTGAGGGAAAAAATCGTCGTCAAATCAAAAATTTTTGTACTCATTTTTAAAATTCTCAAATTATTTAAACAAATTTTAATAACGAAGTGGAATTTTATAAAATTGAATATGTTTCGGTCTTGATTTAAATGTCTGTTAGACGTCCGAAGCAAAACTGGTGCTGATATTGGTCAAGCTAAAGACCATTTCTTAGTAATAGCAAAAATCCGTCTACGCACATCTGCTATTCTTAAGAAAGCAAAAGCAGTTCGCCCAACAAAACTTGCTGTTGAACGCCTAAAGAACGCCACCATTAGGTCAAACTTTAGTTCTCAGCTACGTGAAGCAGTTAACCAAAATGATATAACAGCTCAGGTCTCCGTCGCTGCCAAGTGGAATGCTTTAAAAGACACCATTTTAAATTGTGCAAATGTCTCTATTGGACCGGAACCAAAAGGCAGACAACCGTGGATGACAGATAACACATGGGATACTATACAGGAGCGTATTGATATTAAATCAAAATTGTCTGCAACTGAACATCTTACGCCCGAAACTAAGACGCTCTTGGAGGCAAAATATAAATCCATGCACAAAATTGTGCAGCGTGCTGTCCGAAGAGACAAACGACGACATATCGATCTATTGGCTAGTGAAGCTGAAAATGCTGCCCAGGTAGGGGACACCCGTACTGTCTATAAGATCACCAAACAACTAGTCGACAGAAACATGACCATACAACATCATGTCAAAGACAAAAATGGAAATCTTCTTAACACCGATGAAGAACAGTTGGCCCGATGGCGACAACACTTCTCTGATCTGCTTAATACCGTGATTGATCCCACACAACATCAACAACATCAAGATCATCTACAAAACCACCAGGCAAATGCTAGAATCCGAACATCAACACCAAGCATCTCAGAAATAAGCGCTGCTATCAAACAGTTACCCAATGGGAAAGCTGCCGGAATCGATGGTATTCCTTCCGAAATATACAAGGCCGATTCTACTCTTAGTGCTGAAATTCTTTTGCCTTTGATTACCCAGGTGTGGGAGCAGGAGTCTTTTCCGAGCGAATGGAAGGACGGCATAATGGTGAAGATTGCGAAAAAAGGAAATTTGAAAGACTGCAACAATTGGCGGGGCATATGTGTTTTACCAGCAATTTCAAAGATTATAGCAAAAATAATACTCAATCGCATAAAGGAACACCTTGAAAACACAATTACCTCGGCCCAAGCCGGCTTCCGTAGTGGTTTCTCGTGCGCAGATCACATAAACACCATTCGAATTATCATTGAACAGTGTGTCGAACATAATTCAACTCTTAATCTACTTTTCATTGATTTTGAAAAAGCATTCGACAGCATCAATCGTAATTGCATTTGGAACGCTCTTAGTAAGAGAGGTATCCCGTCAAAACTAATAGCATTAATAAAGGAGAGCTATAATGATGCTAACTGCTATGTGTTACATAAGGGGAAGCTGTCTGAACCTTTCCAGGTACTAAGTGGAGTGCGGCAAGGATGCATACTATCGCCACTTCTGTTCTTGCTTGTCATTGAGGACGTACTGACATCAACCTCATTTCAGCGTAGGGGTGTTCAATGGCGTATAGATAACTCCTTTTTAAACTACCTTGCATATGCCGATGACATATGCCTTCTTTCGCATAGAGTTCGTGACCTAGAGATGTCGATGGTTGACCTCCAGTCAAAGTTGGATGATACAGGTCTAAAAATAAACGCAACAAAAACAAAAGGTCTCTCCATACAAGATAACTCTCCGGCATCTATTAATGTAGGTAATAACAACTATGCCATTGTTAACGAATTTTGTTATTTGGGTAGCATGATTACCGCTGATGGAGGTACTGAGATTGACGTGGAGGCAAAAATCAGTAGAGCTAGAGCAGCATTTGGAATTCTAGCACCAATATGGCAAAACAACAACATTAGTCGTCGAACAAATTTGCGAATTTTTGAATCCAATGTAAAATCAGTTCTTCTGTACGGATGCACAACATGGAAGGTGACCAGTATAATTACAAGTCGTTTGCAAACATTCGTCAATCGCTGTCTCAGACGAATACTTCGAATCTTTTGGCCAAATGTTATATCAAATATTGAGCTACTTCGTAAATCAAATCAGATAGATGTGGCAACTGAGATTCGAAAACGAAAATGGCAATGGATTGGTCATACACTTCGACGTCCAGATGAAAATATCGCCAAGCATGCGTTACGTTGGAACCCGTTTCATCAATCAGGACGAAGAGTTGGAAGGCCTAGAATAACTTGGAGACGTTCCACCGAAGCCGAAATGAGATCTGTGGGTTTAACATGGAACGAAGCTAGAAATGTAGCCCAAAACCGAGTACGGTGGAGATCGACTATTGTTGGCGCCCTATGCTCCAGTGGGAGTTAAAGGAACATATATATATTGATTTTAAAATTATATTTTTTGAATTAAATATACAAAAACTCCTTTTTATTTCATGATGGTGACATGATGAAAATAATCATTTTGATTGTAAAAAATAGCAAAATGAGTTTTCAACAACTTTAACAACGACGCCTCAAAAATGACGCAATTATTTTAAAAAAGTGACGTGGTGTAACATAAGTGAAAACTTTTCAATTTCCATAAAATTTAAGTTAAAAAAAACAATAAATATTTTCGTTGAGTAAAACAATGAATTAAATTTAATTAAAAAGTGATAAAAAGTCAAAATAAATGCATACAAAAATTAAAATTCGCAGATGTCTTCAACAATTTTCGAAAATCGCATGGGTGTTTTCGTCGGAGAAGCGACGATATATTATTTTATTTCTACATATAGAAAAAATGCAACTTTATAATTATTCTGTAGTTAAGAAAAATAAATAAAATTTATATATAAATATAAAGAAATGCCAATAGTTTTATTTACATTGAAAATTTAATTTTATAAATAATTGTCAATATTAAATTGGATTATGTGCATTTTTGATTTGAACATAGAAACATTCTCAAATCAACGTTGTTTCATTTCATTTTTAAAATTTTGTTTGTTAGCCATATTTAAAGTGTCAATAAACATTTTCAAATTGAGAAAAAACAAAGTTTGTTGACTTTTGTCACTGTTTTATTTTTAATATGAGGTGGTTTTTGCTTGATTTGAGATTTTTTTTTTCTTAGTGTATGTATAGAACGTGTCCAAACAAATTTTCGTCATATTGTCAAAAAAAAAAATATTTTTTGGCATGTTGTTAGCACTGATAACCAAATCTTATGTTAATTATGCTTATGTGAATTTTGATTTAATATGCGTAAATGGTAAAAACTGAAAAAGGTAAATTTTACAAATAACGATAACAACGCAGGAAATGATTAAAAACTAGTAATAATATATAATAATAATAATAATTTGATCCAATGATCAGTTTTTATTTAATTTTTCAATTTTTATTTACAACTCATTTTAAATAATTTTAACCTAACCGCGAACTGGTAACAATGACCTTCGTCTCGTTGTAGCGAAATCGACCAAGGGTTTTGGTGGGAATCGAACCCGCGACCCCCAGTTTCATAGGCTAGCACGCTACCAACTAGCCTACAGGGGCCCCGTGTAAAAACTAGTATTTTTTCAACATTTTTGAATAATGCATTAATCCATTAATGTAAAAATGTTTACAAAAATATTAGGTTTTAGCCGTTTTCTGCGTTTTTATAGTCATTTGTACACTCAAAAAAAAAAAAACTGTAATGTTAGCAAAAAAAGCTTGTAAACCTACAAGAAAATTTGCTGATTTTGAACCCACAATTTTTTGCTAAAGTTAGCAAAAATTTTTTGCCAATAATTAGTTAACAACATTTTTTTTTTGAACTTAGTTCATACACATCTGAGAACCCCCATTGGGTTCGGACCCGATAGGTCCAGACCCCGATGGGCCTAGTCCTAGTTGGGTTCCTTAAAAATCGTCATAGTTTTTGATCCAAAATTTGTGTCCGTTTCGCTCAACCTTGCTTAGTTTTTGAGATACGTGATCATAGGAGACCACTGGGGTCTTGAGAATTAAAAAACTCGATAACTTCAAAAATATTATTCGGAGAGCTTTTGACTATTTTGCGGTCTTGTTCTACGTGTTGAGAGCTACAAAAATGATTTTGGACTTTTTGTTGTGTCGGCAATATTTACCGAGATATGAGCATTTTAAAATTTTCGGGAATGCTAACTTTTTTGGATCCAAAGTTAGGGCCCATTAGGGTCCACACATGTGAAGAGGACCAGCGATACTATGGAGAGCTCGAGAACCAAAATGGCCTCCATTTTGCTCTATCTGGCTTATTTGCCGAGATAGCGCCATTTTAAGTTTTCTAAAAATAAAAAAAAATTTACCATTTATTTTGCTAATATTAGCAAAAAATCTTCTAAAAATGTTGTCAACTCAATTTTAAATTTAGCAAAAGAAATTAGTTCAAAGTTTGTTTAAAATTGCTAATGTGCTATAGGAAGTTTCCAAGAATTTTTTGCTAACATGCTAATCACAACTAAAAATTTGCTAAAAGTTAGCTAACTAGCGTTAGCAAAAAAAAATTAGTAAATCTACTAACGTATTTTTTTGAGTGTATAATTATACAAACGGTCTATTCTTCTTTATTCGCATAAACAGTTCATTTGTTAATTCGGCTGTGTTAAGACTGTAAAAACAAGATTTTTATTTAAAAATTTTTGACAGGTTGCTCTACAAGTCTGCTCTTTAATAAAAATAAAAAGTGTGAAAAATTTTAAGTTTTTTTTTTAAGTTGTGGCTGGTAAAAATCGCTAAATCACTTTTTTCCCCCGCTAGACGCAAAATAAAAACGCTAGTTTTAGCGGGTGGGCAACAGTGGGGAACTACAAGTAGAACTGGTCCGATTGCATTAAAATTTAAAATAATGATTTATAAATAAAAACATTATAGTACGGTTTTAATTTTTTTTGGATCGATTTTTCTATTTTCAATAGGCTTCGTCCTTGAGCCAATAAATGCTTAAGTTTCAATTTTCAGACAAATCAATCAGATCGAAAATTTGGTCGACCCAAAAAGCTATTCTGATTTGATCGGTATACTTGAAGGTGGGTCTAGAACCATTAATTTGGGTAGTTACAAACATCAGCACAAACTCATTATACCCTGTATCACAAAAGTGGTATTTGTACACCCAACATAATAACTTTGTTAAATTACATAAAAACTCTGCTAATTTAACAGAGTATACACTCAAAAAAATACGTTAGTAGATTTACAAATTTTTTTTGCTAACGCTAGTTAGCTAACTTTTAGCAAATTTTTAGTTGAGATTAGCATGTTAGCAAAAAATTCTTGTAAACTTCATTTAGCACATTAGCAATTTTAAACAAACTTTGAACTAATTTCTTTTGCTAAATTTGAAATTGAGTTGACTACATTTTTACAAGATTTTTTGCTTATATTAGCAAAATAAAAGGTAAATTTTTTTTTATTTTCAGAAAACTTAAAATGGCGCTGTCTCGGAAACTAAGCCAGATAGAGCAAAATGGAGGCAATTTTTGGTTCTCGGGATCTCCATAGTATCGCCGGTCCTCTTCACATGTGTGGACCCTAATGGTCCCAAACTTTGGATCCAAAAAAGTTAGCATTCCCGAAAATTTTAAAATGCTCATATCTCGGTAAATATTGCCTACACAACAAAAAGTCAAAAGCTCTCCGAGTAATATTTTTGAAGTTATAGAGTTTTTTAATTCTCAAGACCCCAGTGGTCCCCTATAATCACATATCTCAAAAACTAAGCAAGGTAGAGCGAAACGGACACAAATTTTGGATCAAAAACTATGACGATTTTTAAGGAACCCAACTAGGTCTAGGCCCATCGGGGTCTGGACCTATCGGGTCCGAACCCAATGGGGTCCTCAAATGTGTATAAACTAAGTTAAAAAAAAAATATTTAGTTAACTAATTATTGGCAAAACATTTTTGCTAACTTTAGCAAAAAAATTGTGGGTTCAAAATCAGCAAATTTTCTTGTAGGTTTACAAGATTTTTTTGCTAACATTACAGTTTTTTTTCTTTTTGAGTGTACCATACTTTTCCAGCTAGCAACATTTCTTGGTAATTTTACCATAAAACTCTGTAACATGATTTGGGCAAAAAAACTGTTAATTTACATCGGTATTTTGGCAGAAAACTCTGTTACACTAAAAAAAAGTGCGAACTAATTTTAAGGAAAAATTGACATTAAATTAAAGAAATGAATTTTTCTTTAATTTTAGTAAAATTTTCATAAGAAATAGAAAATTTCATAGACTAAAAGAAAGATTAACTTGACTTGATAACACCAAAAAATGTTGCTTCTTTAAAAAATTAAAATTTTTTTCTTTAACTTTTATTTCTTGAATCAAATAAAAAAATTCTTTAAAAATATTACACAAATGTAAAAAAAACAAGTAAAAAAGTTAAATTCGGCCTTGCCGAATGTAGTGATACCCTCCACAATTTCACAAAGTTTATTGCAAACAACTTTATTTAAAAGGAAATTACTTTTGAAAAAAAAAAAAATTAAAAAAAAAAAAATTTCCGCGAAAAAAAATTTTGTTAAAAAAAAAAATCCGCGATTTTTTTCTTTTTTTGTCAAAAAATATGTTCGTACTTGTTTAAATACCATTTGATGTTCAATTATATTCACATATGTCAACCAGAAGCCGAATTAAAGCATTTTGTATTTTTAGGTTATGTTAAATGTACTTAAATTTTTGAGGTGTGCTTAATTTTTCGTTCATAACTTTTGAACCGCTGAACCGATATCTCTCAAATGCAATACCAAACTTCTCGGGAGAACTTCCAATGTATATGTTAAGTTTCAGTCATCTCTGTGCAATATTTTGTCCGCGAGAGCATTTTCCACAGACAGACGGACAGACGGACATCGCTAGAATGTCTTAAAATCGATCGGGCATCATGAATATATATACTTTATGGGGTCCCAGACCGATATTTCGATGAGTTACAAACGGAATGACAAACTTATATATCAGAGCTCCCTATTACTCGAGTAGTCGAGTACTCGAGCTACTCGAGCAGCTCGAGTAGCTCGTCAATTACTCGAGCAGCTCGAGTAGCTCGAGCTACTCGAGTAGCTCGAGTAGTAAAACACACATTTTTTTATATTTAAACTCCTGTAAAACAAAAACTATTGTAGCTTTTTTCAAAATTTTTACATTTTTGGAATGCTATGCTTCCAAAGAATATACATAACAAATATCAAATTAATAGGATTATCGTAGTGGCTTTGCTAAACTACTACTCGAAAAAGATCGGCGAGT
Source organism: Pegoplata infirma (assembly GCA_963921195.1). NCBI lineage: Eukaryota > Metazoa > Arthropoda > Insecta > Diptera > Anthomyiidae > Pegoplata > Pegoplata infirma. The sequence goes on from CAWUER010000155.1 coordinate 146,957, forward strand.
TTTCGTACAAATGTATGAAAATCCGCCCTCCTTTAAACTTTAATATCAAATTATGAGAATATTTTCAAAAAAACATGTCATTATTTTTTTCCAATTATGATCGCATATACGATTAGAATACTTCCTCGAAATTTCAACTCATTTCTACAAAAAATGTGGCATTGGCGATCTACTACTCGAAAAAGATCGGACGCTTTCCATACAAATTTATGAAAATCAGTAGAATTTATTTCTTTGAGTAGTAAAACACACAGTTTTTATCTTTGAACTCCTGTAAAACAAAAACTATTATACCGATTTTTAAAGTTTTTACATTTTTGAAATGGTATGGTTTCAAAGAATAAAAATAATAAATATCAAATTAATAGGATTATCGTAGTGGCTTTGCCACACTACTACTCGAAAAAGATCGGCGAGTTTCTATACAAATGTATGAAAATCCGACCGCCTTTGAACTTTAATCTCAATTTGTAAAAAAAAATTCAAAATAACATTAAATTATTTTTTGTCAATTATGATCGCATATATGATAAGAATACTTCCTTAAAATTTCAACTCATTTTTACCAAAAATGTGTCATTGGCGAACTACTACTCGAAAAAGATCGGCCCATTTCCATACAACTGTATTAAAATCAGCCTACTTTTGAACTTTGACGTCACTTTATGAAAATTTTTTCAAGAAAACATAACGTTATTTTTTGCCAATTATGATCGTTTATATGATGAGAATTCCTCCTCAAAATTTTAATTCATTTCTACAAGAAATGTGGCATTGGCGAACTACTACTCGAAAAAGATCGGCCGCTTTCCATAATAATGTATGAAAATCTGCCCTTATTTCAATTTAAATGTTAAATTATGAAAATATTTTCAAAAAACCATGCATTATTTTTTACTAATTATGATCGCATATACAATAAGAATACTTCCTCGAAATTTCAACTCATTTCTACCAAAAATTTGGCATTGGCGAACTACTACTCGAAACAGATAAGCCGCTTTTTATACAAATGTTTGAAAACCAGCACTTGTTTGAAGTTTAATTTCATTTGTGAAAATCTTTTTAGACCACTAAATTTATTTTTTTACATATTATAATTGCAATGATAATATCACTTCTTATATCATTATTTTAATTTTGACATAATTTACCTGTTGTGAATTTTTTAACCCAAATTGTTTTATTACCTAAAATTTCCCATTTATAATGTACCCTACTTTTTTTTTTTTTCATTTTACCTTTTAGTGCAATATTTATAGGCAGTGTTTTAAAAAAGGCACAGCAAACGATTTTACAACTTAATAAAAGAACACGTGGTCTCAGCAAATTTTACTGCCATGGATTTTCCAAATATTTGTTTATGACTCCTTTCATAAAAAAACAATTATCTTTAACATGTTTATGTAATTTATTTCAATTTTTTTTTGTTTAAATTTTACTGAAGTTATCTAGTCTATGAATGGAAAGCGGCCGATCTTTTTCGAGTAGTAGGTCGAAAATGCCACATTTTTTGTAGAAATGAATTTAAATTTTGAGAAAGTATTCTTATCATTTATGCAATCATATTTGGCAAAAAAATAACCTTATGTTTTCGTGAAAACATTTTTACAAATTGACATTAAAGTTCAAAAGAGGGCATATTTTCATACATTTGTATGAAAATGGGCCGATCTTTTTAGAGTAATAGTTCGCCAATACCACATTTTTGGTAGAAATGAGTTGAAATTTCGATGAAGTATTCTTATCATATGTGCGATCATAATTGGTAAAAAATTATTTCATCTTTTCTTGAAAATTTTATCACAATTTGACGTTAAAGTTCACAGGAGGTCGGATTTTCATACATTTGTATAGAAACTCGCCGATCTTTTTCGAGTAGTAGCATGGCAAAGCCACTATGATAATCCTATTAACTTGATATTTATCATGTTTATTCTTTGGAACCATACCATTTCAAAAATGTAAAAATTGTAAAAATCGGTATAATAGTTTTTGTTTTACAGGAGCTCAAAGATAAAAACTGTGTGTTTTACTACTCAAAGAAATAAATTCTACTGATTTTCATAAATTTGTATGGAAAGCGTCCGATCTTTTTCGAGTAGTAGATCGCCAATGCCACATTTTTTGTAGAAATGAGTTGAAATTTCGAGGAAGTATTCTTATCGTATATGCGATCATAATTGGTAAAAAAAAATGACATGTTTTTTTTAAAATATTCTCATAATTTGATATTAAAGTTTAAAGGAGGGCGGATTTTCATACATTTGTATGAAAACTCGCCGATCTTTTTCGAGTAGTAGTTTAGAAAAGCCACTACGATAATCCTATTAATTTGATATTTATTATGTATATTCTTTGGAAGCATAGCATTCCAAAAATGTAAAAATTTTTAAAATAGCTACAATAGTTTTTGTTTTACAGGAGTTTAAATATAAAAAATGTGTGTTTTACTACTCGAGCTACTCGAGTAGCTCGAGCTACTCGAGCTGCTCGAGTAATTGACGAGCTACTCGAGCTGCTCGAGTAACGAGCTACTCGATTACTCGAGCTACTCGAGTAAAAGCGTAGGCTCTGTTATATATACCCTCTATCACTAAGTGGAGGGTATAAAAATATTAAAGAAATAGTTCTTGAAAACTATTATCATATACTTTAATATTAATATACTATAATAGATTTAAATAAGTATATATTAGTTTTAAGGAAGACATTCTTGTTTATATGCACACAGAAATTTTTTCGTAGGTTGAGAGAAATGCCAATTTCATCTTTTAATTCTCAACTAGTATAAAGTTGAATAGGTTTAAATATTTTAGTTTTGGACACTAACGATTGGCGATTGTCATTCAAATTCACTACGCAACTTGCAGTGTAGATTTTTTAATTTTTTGGTTAAAAGACTGATAAAGTTTTTTTTTTAAAACAGATAAATGATAAAATATTAATAGCATAAAAAATATAAATACAAAAAGATTTTCCTTTTGAGCTACATTATTCCCATTTTTTCGTAATTTTAAGAAATATTTCTTTAATTTTAATGTGCTTTCAAACTTAAATTAAATACATGTACACTTAATTTTATTAAATAAATGACCAATTTTCACACTAAATTTAAAGAAAGATGTTTTATAACAATAAGGAAATTTTTCTTTGGAGCCAAATTATGTGCAATTTTTCTTTAATTTTAATAAAATTTATTTAATTTTAAGAAACTTTTTTTCAGTGTAATTATCTGTAAAATAAAGATTACAAAGTTAAAAGTAGGGATGAGATTTCCATGCAAATGCATGTTTTTTGTCGATAGTCTAAAAATGATATCGACCTATATTCTTTGGGAGGGTGAAATAAAGCCATAGGCAATAAGGCCATATGGCCTTATTTCGCAAAGAGTTGAGAAATAAGGCCATATGGCGTTATTACCAACCACTGTTGGAAATAAAGCCATATATGGCTTTGTTACTCATTTGAATATTTTTTAAAAATGTTCATCATTATTTTGCGAGAGTGTGGAAATATATTTCCACGTAAATCCTGCTACCCAAAAAAAAATTATTTCGCGAAGCCGCTAAATTAATTTATGGAGTTTGAAATGGCGTACGGACATAGCGCCCAAGGTCTTATCGCCCAAAACCGTAAATGTCATATCGCTAAAGCTGCGACATATAGCCCAAAATGATAGGTCTAAAAATGTCATTTCTCCCAAAACCAAATTGTTAAAAAATCCAAAATATTTTTTTTTGGACGAAATATCTAAATTACGACTTCTATGATTTGTTTTTTTTTTTTTTTGAATAAAGGTTTTCTGCGTAGCCGGCCTTTGGCCGGGCTTAGGGATTACATACTCCATGCATTAAACCCACCCTCTCAGCAATCCAAAGCTATTTTGGTTATCAGGCCTTTTGAGGCATAACAAATTTGATAGTGCAAAGGCCTGCTACCCAAGAAAACTTTACTTTGCGGAGAGGGTGGGTTTAATGCATGGATTTTGTAATCCCTAAGCCCGGCCGAAGGCCGGCTACACAGAAAACCTTTTTTTGTTAAAAAATCTTTAAATTAAAAACCCTGCCAATAAAAAATTGGTCCCCTAGACCCCTCTAAGTTCCGAGATTCCTGGTATATGTGGTTTTTTAATTTAAAGATAGTAAACAAAATTTCTTTCTGCGTAGCCGGCCTTTGGCCGGGCTTAGGCATTACAAACTCCATAAATTAATTTAGCGACTTCGCTAAATAATTTTTTTTTGGGTAGGAGGATTTACGGGGAAATATATTTCCACATTTTCAACTGATATGCCTTTATTTCCACTTTGGTTGCAAAATCAATATGACTTTATTGCTCAATCGTGTTGGTAATAAAGCCATATGGCCTTATTTCCCATTGAATTGAGAAATAAGGCCATATGGCCTTATTGCCTATGGCTTTATTTCACCCCCCCCCCCCCCCCCTATTCTTTCCGAATCAAGAAATTTGCGTCAAAATGGCATCGATTTGTTTTTGAATATTTTTGCATATTTTGCACTCAAAATAACACTGTGCAACAAGAAAAATGAGCCTCAATGGCTTCAACGCCATATGAAAGTAGACCATAAAATGGACAAAATCACCAAAGGGTTTTGCAAAGTCAGTTCGGATTTCTTTTTTATAGCCCACTGAAGTTTTTATTTTTTTATCAAAGGCGTTTGGAAAACGTCAAAAATACTATAATAAGAACACATCTGAGCTTCAAAATATGATTTGATGTCTACAGTGAAATTTTATGGCGGTTCTTTTCTTAAAACATTTTAACCCTCTAACTGCCATTTTAAGGGGTCATTTTAGTCCTTTTTCAAAAACTAAACACAGAAGTCTAATAAAACGTCCATTTAGAGGGTTAAAATGTTCTACAAATATTTTCCTCATAAAATTTCACTAGGGGTTGTCAAATGTTCAAAGTTTGTGCGACATGTGAAAACTGCTTAAAAAGGGTCAAGTATAAATAATCAATGTTTGTTATTTTTTTTTTACCAAAGCAGTGTTAAAAAATATCGACAAAAAACAGCTAAAAATGATGTTCTGATGTGTTTTATAAAATTTTATGATGATTCTTTTCTTGGACCAAATTAACCCTCTAGCTCCCGTTTTAAAGGGTCATTTTTGTCCTTTTTTTGAAGAAATACAAAAAAGTCTATAAAAAAGGCAGTTAGAGGGTTAAAATGTTTTACAAATATTTTCTGCATCAAATTTTACTAGGGCACGTCTAAGACAGAAAGTTCGCCCAGCATATAGAAAATGCTTAAAAATTTTAAAGTATTCAAATTTTTTTTTAATATTTTTTTTGGGCCGAAATATAAAAAAAAACAAGTCGAATGTCGAATGAACAAAAATGTAAAAACACCTCGAAAATTGTGGTACATTCAACATAACCTAAAAACACAAAATGCTTTCATTCGGCTGCTGGTTGACACATGTGAACAGAATTGATCACCGAATGGTATTTAAACAAGTGCAAACATATTTTTTTACAAAAAAAAATATTTTCGTCGATTTTTTTTTTACCATAAAATTTTTTTTTGTCGATTTTTTTTTTAATGTTTGTTTTGTTTTCTAGCAAGTAAACTTTTTTACATTGTGGAAGGTATCAGCACATTCGACAAAGTCGAATATAACTTTTTTATTTGTTTTTTTTTATTTCGGCCCAAAAAAAATAAAAAAAAAAATTGAATACTTTAAAATTTTTAAGCATTTTCTATATGCTGGACGAACTTTCTGTCTTAGACGTGCCCTAGTTAAATTTGATGCAGAAAATATTTGTAAAACATTTTAACCCTCTAACTGCCTTTTTTATAGACTTTTTTTGTATTTCTTTTAAAAAAGGACAAAAATGACCCTTTAAAACGGGAGAAAATTTGGGCAAAGAAAGGAACCATCATAAAATTTTAATAAACACATCAGAACATCATTTTTAGCTCAAAAGTATATTTGCACTGTTTTTTGTCGATATTTTTTAACACTGCTTTGGTAAAAAAAATAACAAACATTGATTATTTATACTTGACCCTTTTTAAGCACTTTGCGCATGTCGTACAAACTTTTACCATTTGACAACCCCTAGTGAAATTTTATGAGGAAAATATTTGTAGAACATTTTAACCCTCAAAATGGACGTTTTATTAGAGTTCTGTGTTTAGTTTTTTAAAAAAGACTAAAATGACCCCTTAAAATGGCAGTTAGAGGGTTAAAATGTTCTAAGAAAAGAACCGCCATAAAATTTCACTGAAGACATCAAATCATATTTTGAAGCTCAGATGTGTTCTTATTATAGTATTTTTGACGTTTTCCAAACGCCTTTGATAAAAAAAATGAAAACTTCAGTGGGCTATAAAAAATAAATCCGAACTGACTTTGCAAAACCCTTTGGTGATTTTGTTCACTTGATGGTCTACTTTTATATGGTGTTGAAGGCATTGAGGCTCAATGCGATGACCCAAAATTTGTTGCACAGTGTAATTACTCTGTTAAATTACAGAGATACTCTGCTGAGCCAGCAGAAAATACCATAGATTTCCAACCAGCAAGATTTTTTGTTATTTTACAAAGAAAATTCTGTTAAAAGATTTCGATAAAAAAAAATTTAGAATTATCTGTAAAATATTGATAAAACCGAAAAGAATTTTACCAAAAAAACTCTGTAAATTTACAAAGTTTAAGTTAAATGCATTTTATGAGTTCAAAATTTTACAAAAAAAAAAACTGTAAATTTACAAAGTTTTAGTTAAATTCATTTTATGAGTAAAAATTCTCTGCATCAAAAACATTAATAAAATTAAAATTAAAATATTGTTAAATTTGCGAGTTTTTAACAAGTAACTCCAATTTTACACGTCGTCCTCGTAAAATTTACCAGTTTTTATTGTAATTTAAGACACTTTTTAAAGAGGGGTTTATCGGTCATATTTGGAAGTTTTTTGAAGTGATTTTTACAGAGCAATAAATAAAACTACAAATGAAATTTAGTATTTTGGTTACAAGAAAAAAACAAAGTATTTTTCTAAAATCCGTATTTTAAAAAAAAAAATGTTTATTATCTGTAAAATAGAGATTACAAAGTAAAAAGTAAAATTACAGATAAAATTTTGTTTTTCGGTCACAAGAAAATACAAAGTATTTTCTTAGAATTTGTATTTCGACAGATAACTTTGTCAAATATCTGTCGAATTGAGATTACAGTCATTTTACAGAGTATTTAACAGAGTAATTATTTTGAGTGTGGTTTTAAATGCATACACTCAAAATAATAACTCTGTTAAAATACAGAGATACTCTGCTGAGCCAGCAGAAAATACCATAGATTTCCAACCAGCAAGATTTTTTGTTATTTTACGATAAAACTCTGTAAAATGATTTGGATAAAAAAACTGTAAATTTACAGAATTATCTGTAAAATGTTGATGAAAGCGACCAAAATTTTACCAAGAAGCATGGATTAGTACCCAGCAAATTTTTGCATTACTAGTAATGAGTATAGTAATTAGTAATAATTATTGGTATGTACTTACTTAGTAGTAGTTACTTATAAGGAATAAAATAAATGATTGAAAACCGAGTTTGAAATAACTATTTATCATTAGATTATTCGCTTTCGCGAAACTTTAAGCTCAAAAGGTAAAACAAATATTGTTTTTTTCTGATTGGACTTAATTTCCCAAGTGAACTTGCAAATAAGTATTTATTTTTAACATTCTTAATAACTTATTATTTACATTATTGCAAATAAGTACTTACATATTACAATATAAGCCACTAGTTGCTTCTTGGACTAAAATAATGCAGTGGGTAACGAGAAGTTGTTATAAGTAATGTAATTGGCAGTCATTACTTTTCACAACACATTATGCAAAATGCGAAACATTTAAGCACCCGCTTAAATGTTTCGCACACGAATGTTTAACTTTGTAGAAATTATTTATAAACTCGCTAGATGTTCTCACGGTTTTTTTATTAACTTCTCATTTTCAGTTCCACATTTGAGTGGGATCATTTCAATAAACACTTTTATTAAATTAAATGGAAAAATTAAATGAAAATTACGAGTTTTTTACGATTACCTCCAATTATACACGACATCTTGTAAAATTTGCCAGCATTTATTGTAATTAAAGATGCTTTTTAAAGAGTGGTTGAAATATTTGGAAGTTTTGTGAGAGATTTTTATTTGAAAACTGAAATACATAGCGGTAAGTAAAATTACAGATGAAATTTAGTATTTTGGTTACGAGAAAAATGCAATGTATTTTTCTAAAATCTATATTTTAGCAAAAAACTCAAGATAACGAAGTACAATTACAGATGAAATTTTGTTTTTCGATCACAAGAAAATACAAAGTATTTTCTCAAAATCTGTATTTCGGCAGATATTTTTGTCAAATATCTGTCGAATTGAGATTACAGTCATTTTACAGAGTATTTAACAGAGTTATTATTTTGAGTGTATTTTGTGCATATTTCAAACTTTTAAGTGCATATTTTTGCATATTTTGGCATAAATTAGCAAAAAACACAAATTGATTTTTTTTTGTTTCAAAAACTATTTTAAATTTAAAAAAATTATTTTGGAAATAAAATTTTTGTTTCTCTAAAATTTTTTTTTATAGATTGTCTAAACTTCTAAAAAATTGTGCTTATATAAAGTTTTAAATCTTACTACTTAAACTCGGTGTTACTTTTTGCTTTTTAAGAAGTTTTTCCTATGAAACAAAATTTTTATTGCACACATTTTATTTTTTAGTGCATATTTTGAATTTTTAGCGCATATTTTCGATTTTTTAGTGCAAGAAAATCTCATCCCTAGTTATAAGTAATAAAACTTTGTTTTTTGTCACAACAAAATACAAAGTATTTTCTTTAAATCTATATTTTGACAGAAAACTCTGCCAAATGTCA
>CAWUER010000156.1:0-71555 GCA_963921195.1 Pegoplata infirma
CGATGTATCGATAATTTAAAATTTTCTATAGAAAATTGTTAAAATTATCGATGTATCGATAATTTAAAATTTTCTATAGAAAATTGTTAAAATTATCGATGTATCGATAATTTAAAATTTTCTATAGAAAATTGTTAAAATTATCGATGTATCGATAATTTAAAATTTTCTATAGAAAATTGTTAAAATTATCGATGTATCGATAATTTAAAATTTTCTATAGAAAATTGTTAAAATTATCGATGTATCGATAATTTAAAATTTTCTATAGAAAATTGTTAAAATTATCGATGTATCGATAATTTAAAATTTTCTATAGAAAATTGTTAAAATTATCGATGTATCGATAATTTAAAATTTTCTATAGAAAATTGTTAAAATTATCGATGTATCGATAATTTAAAATTTTCTATAGAAAATTGTTAAAATTATCGATGTATCGATAATTTAAAATTTTCTATAGAAAATTGTTAAAATTATCGATGTATCGATAATTTAAAATTTTCTATAGAAAATTGTTAAAATTATCGATGTATCGATAATTTAAAATTTTCTATAGAAAATTGTTAAAATTATCGATGTATCGATAATTTAAAATTTTCTATAGAAAATTGTTAAAATTATCGATGTATCGATAATTTAAAATTTTCTATAGAAAATTGTTAAAATTATCGATGTATCGATAATTTAAAATTTTCTATAGAAAATTGTTAAAATTATCGATGTATCGATAATTTAAAATTTTCTATAGAAAATTGTTAAAATTATCGATGTATCGATAATTTAAAATTTTCTATAGAAAATTGTTAAAATTATCGATGTATCGATAATTTAAAATTTTCTATAGAAAATTGTTAAAATTATCGATGTATCGATAATTTAAAATTTTCTATAGAAAATTGTTAAAATTATCGATGTATCGATAATTTAAAATTTTCTATAGAAAATTGTTAAAATTATCGATGTATCGATAATTTAAAATTTTCTATAGAAAATTGTTAAAATTATCGATGTATCGATAATTTAAAATTTTCTATAGAAAATTGTTAAAATTATCGATGTATCGATAATTTAAAATTTTCTATAGAAAATTGTTAAAATTATCGATGTATCGATAATTTAAAATTTTCTATAGAAAATTGTTAAAATTATCGATGTATCGATAATTTAAAATTTTCTATAGAAAATTGTTAAAATTATCGATGTATCGATAATTTAAAATTTTCTATAGAAAATTGTTAAAATTATCGATGTATCGATAATTTAAAATTTTCTATAGAAAATTGTTAAAATTATCGATGTATCGATAATTTAAAATTTTCTATAGAAAATTGTTAAAATTATCGATGTATCGATAATTTAAAATTTTCTATAGAAAATTGTTAAAATTGTCGATGTATCGATAATTTAAAATTTTCTATAGAAAATTGTTAAAATTATCGATGTATCGATAATTTAAAATTTTCTATAGAAAATTGTTAAAATTATCGATGTATCGATAATTTAAAATTTTCTATAGAAAATTGTTAAAATTATCGATGTATCGATAATTTAAAATTTTCTATAGAAAATTGTTAAAATTATCGATGTATCGATAATTTAAAATTTTCTATAGAAAATTGTTAAAATTATCGATGTATCGATAATTTAAAATTTTCTATAGAAAATTGTTAAAATTGTCGATGTATCGATAATTTAAAATTTTCTATAGAAAATTGTTAAAATTATCGATGTATCGATAATTTAAAATTTTCTATAGAAAATTGTTAAAATTATCGATGTATCGATAATTTAAAATTTTCTATAGAAAATTGTTAAAATTATCGATGTATCGATAATTTAAAATTTTCTATAGAACATTGTTAAAATTATCGATGAATCGATAATTTAAAATTTCTATAGAAAATTGTTAAAATAATCGATGTATCGATAATTTAAAATTTTCTATAGAAAATTGTTAAAATAATCGATGTATCGATAATTTAAAATTTTCTATAGAAAATTGTTTAAATTATCGATGTATCGATAATTTAAAATTTTCTATAGAAAATTGTTTAAGTTATCGATGTATCGATAATTTAAAATTTTCTATAGAAAATTGTTAAAATTATCGATGTATCGATAATTCAAAATTTTCTATAGAAAATTGTTAAAATTATCGATGTATCGATAATTTAAAATTTTCTATAGAAAATTGTTAAAATTATCGATGTATCGATAATTTAAAATTTTCTATAGAAAATTGTTAAAATTATCGATGTATCGATAATTTAAAATTTTCTATAGAAAATTGTTAAAATTATCGATATATCGATAATTTAAAATTTTCTATAAAAAATTGTTAAAATTATCGATGTATCGATAATTTAAAATTTTCTATCGAAAATTGTTAAAATTATCGATGTATCGATAATTTAAAATTTTCTATCGAAAATTGTTAAAATTATCGATGTATCGATAATTTAAAATTTTCTATCGAAAATTGTTAAAATTATCGATGTATCGATAATTTAAAATTTTCTATCGAAAATTGTTAAAATTATCGATGTATCGATAATTTAAAATTTTCTATAGAAAATTGTTAAAATTATCGATACAATTTGAAATTTTCCGTAGAAAATTGTTGGTTTTCTTGTTTGTATCTGGCATCTCTGTTTTAACTTTAAAAATCCTAAACAATATTAGAAACTGCAAAAAATAGCAACAACAGACTATAATAAAATACCAAAGTTTTTAGCTACTTTTTATATATGTAGTTTTTTCTATGAATTACTTATACATATACAAAGTATTGTTGTAGTAGTGGAAAGTTTTAGGCCAATTGGGTTAACCCTTTTGCTAACAAAAAAAAAAAATCTCCCCTTGGTCGCCCTTTGAGTAATAAAAACAAAATCCTTGGCTTGTGGTTAGAAATAACTGCGCGCAAAAAACTTTCATATATAGTTTTTTTTATTGCAAAATTGGTATAACAATTCAGTTTTGTGCGAGTTTTAGCTTTTTTTAAGCTTAATAGTAGTTTTTGTAATACTTTGAATTGTTTTGGTTTGCTTTAGTTGCATATTTGTGTGGCAAAAAAAGGCAATTTTAAAGGGTTTTGGCAATTAAATTGCAAATAGGGGACAATTTTTAAAACGAATTTAAAAAAAAAATATTTTTTAGGAGATTTTAGTTCGAAATTTGAATGTTTTAAATAGACAAAGAATTTAGTTTTTAATAAAGAATGTTGTGAAGACTCCGTGATTGTTTTAGTGTATAACATATAGTGACTCACGTCTTATTTCGGGCAGTAGATAACAGAAGACAAATTAAGCAATACCAACAACAACAATTTTTTTTTTTATATATATTGGAAACTTAAATCTCACTAAAAGTACAACAAAATTTTGTTTGTTGTTGTTGGGCCCTGAAAAAACAATCCTGCATACGCCGTAGGTTGGAGTACTTCCCTTGTGAGACTCCATTCAGCAATTTTTCGGAAAAAAAAAAAATTACAGTCTCCGACAACTTTCATAATAGTAATTACCAGTAAACTTTTAACCCATAAATCGTCTAAAGGAATGTTAAATGTAACCTTTCAACAAAACCAGAATCTTATCATTTACCCTCTATCAAAAAAAAAAAAAAAACCCAACCCTCATCTTACTACTTCTCACTCTTACTTTAACTTACCTAAACTTTCAAGAAATTCCCTCATGCAATTTGTTGAACTACCTTTAGCTAGACATCAACCAAAATTATCTTAAATAGGGTAGAAGAGTGGGACAATCGGTACCTTGAAAACACGCATACTTTAGAAAGACAAACTGAAAGTTGTGATAATTTTTCTAAAAAAGAAAATTAGGATTTTGCAGGAAATCGCCGTTCAGATAACTCGGGCAAAAAAAATAAATTTATCATAAATGGTCATGTACAATATTTTTAAAGGTTTTTGGCGCCCTGAATCCGAATCTGGCCTTTAAATTACTCTATCTCGTCAGGTTGTTGATATATTTAACATAAATTGATATATCAAAAACTTATTAAGATAGCGCAATTTAAAGGTCAAATTCGAATTCAGGAGGTCAAAAACCTTTAAAATCATGATACGCGACCTCTCAGTATGTTCGTTTATTTTTTTATTTTTATTGCTGGGTTATCCGCACGGCAATTTCATACAAAATCTTAATTTTCTTTTTTAGAAAAATTATCACAACTCTGTCAATTGTTATCCGATTTTTTTTGGCATAAAGCTCATCGTATTCACAATTAAATTTTCTTTAAGAATACGTTTAATAATATAAATGTTGTTGAACAAACTATAGCAGAAAAAATCGATAAACTCAAAAAATTTTCAAAAAATAACAATAAAATTAGATATTGTTGAAAAAATCAATACATATCTTTCTTATATGTATAAACCAATTCAAACACATGAAAAGCCCTATCCTTTTTCTATCCAAAACAGTTGAAAAATTTAAAATCGGTCGAAAAATGTTTAAGTTACACGTGGTTTAGTGAGAAAAGTCCCAAAAAAACTATTTTGACAATAACTTTAAAATTTAAGGGTGTTTGGCAAGTTTGATGGGCATTTTTGTGATCTTTTCGACGAGACCAACAACCTTAGCTACCTCATTTTAAAAGTATATTCGATTTTGTGTTTTTTGTAGCACAGTGTAATTATTCCAAAACACAAAAAAAAGGAAAAAAAAAATTTTCAAAAACATTTTCTGGACATTTTTTTTCAAAATTTATGAAAAACAAAAAAAAAGTAGAAAAGTTAAATTCGACTTGTCCGAATCTAGGAATGCCTTCTACAATGCCCTTTTTAAGTGATAGTAAATTTTGTAACGTGAAAAAAATAAAATTTTTGATTAGAAATATTTTATTTTGTGTAAAAAAAACTTTTTTTAAGTAATATTAAAAAAAAAAAAAATTTACAAAATTTTTTTTTAGTGGAAAATTTTTTTTTGAGTGTAAAATTTTTTTCGAGCGTATTTCTTGTTTGTTTTTAGTGTAAAAATGAGTGACAAAAATGCGTTGTAAAATATTTTTGTGACTTACCAATGTTTTTAAAATATTTTTAACGGGTATTCAACGTGTGAATTTAAGGTGAAACTAATCTGAAATTCTTGGTTTTGCTAATAACTTTTGAACCACTGGACCGATTTTTCTGAAATTCAATACGAACCAGGCCATGGGATTAACAAATATATATGCTAAGCTTCAGCAGCCTCAGAATTGCCTTTCAAAAGTAAGGGTTTTTTTATCTCGTAAATTCACGAAAAACTCTTGCCGAAATTCAGTCTTGTGCTTACAACTTTTGAACCACTGGACCGATATCGCTGAATTGCAATACCAACCTGACTAGGTAAATGCTCAACATATATGCCAAACTTCAGGAGCCTTCGTAAAGTCTTTCAAAAGTTAGCGTGTTTTCAACAGACAGACGGACGGACGGACATCGCTAGATCGTCTTAAAATCGATCGAGGATCATGAATATATATGGGGCATTCCATGTGAAATCGGACACTTTGAAAAATTTTTTTTTTAGATTTTCCCAATTTGTTTACAGTTTTTAGTACCCTTCGAAAACTCCTTCGTTGTAAATTTTCAGATTTTTTTGATGACCCGTTCAAAAGATATCGAATTTTTAAAAATTGGTAGTTTGTTCCTTTTTTAATAATGGTCCAAATTTCAAATTTTTTTTTTCAAAATTTTTGTTTCTTTACGTACTTTCTAAAAAAAAAATCCCAAAAAATTCTTAAAAGCGCTCTAGTATGCGATTTTTAAGTTTTAAAATTTAAATCTCATTTTTGAAAATGTTTGTACTCTTCGATTTTTTTGAATTTTTTTTGTGTAAAACTTCTATCAATTCTACAAATTTTTTACCCAGGAAGATCGTGGGATAACGATTATTACTATTTTTTAAAATTTTTTAAAAAATTTTATTGTAATTTTCCAATCTTAAAATGATTTCTACTGCTCCAATGGTGCGTCATAGAGGGGTCCTTTATAAGACCGACCCCCATTAATTTTTACGTCTTAACATTTCTTTGGAAAAAACTAATACCCTATCTCCAATTTTTAAAGGGGCTTCCACACAAAACGAAATTTTTTAAAATTCGTTCCAACCGCTCTAACTGCCCTAATATTGCACTTAGAGCAACAAAAAGTATGACCGACCCCCAATATTTTTTTAGTCCAAACATTTTCTCTAAACACACCTACCCTCTATCTTTAACTGTTAAGGCGGTCCCCATACAATTTTTTTTTATTTTTTGTAAATTTGTTTTATTTAATCAGCTTCTACCGGTCCAATGGTGCGTCCGGGAAGGGTCATTAGTGAGACCGACCCCCATTTATTTTTACCCTACAACATTTTTTCAAAACATACCTACGCCCTATCTCCACTCCCTAAGTAGGCTCCCATACAAATAACAGTTGGAGCAAATTAAAAAAATGTAATTTTGTATGGGAGCCTAGTTAGGGAGTGGAGATAGGGCGTATGTATGTTTTGAAAAAATATTGTAGGGTAAAAATAAATGGGGGTCGGTCTCAGTAATGACCCCTCTCGGACGCCCCATTGGACCGGTAGAAGCTGATTAAATAAAACAAATTTACAAAAAATAAAAAAATTGTATGAGGACCGCCTTAACAATTAGAGATAGAGGGTAGGTGTCTTCAGAGAAAATGTTTGAAATAAAAAAATATTGTGGGTCGGTCATACATTTTGTTGCTCTAAGGGCACTATTAGGGCAGTTAGAGCGGTTGGAGCAAATTTTAAAAAATGTCGTTTTGTGTGGGAGCCCCCTAAGAAATTGGAGATAGGGTATTAGTTTGTTCCAAAGAAATGTTAAGGCGTTAAAATTAATGGGGGTCGGTCTTATAAAGGACCCCTCTATGACGCACCATTGGAGCTGTAGAAATGATTTTAAGATTGAAAAATTACAATAAAAATTTTTCAAAAAATTTAAAAAAATAGTAATAATCTTTATCCCACGATCTTCCTGGGCAAAAAATTTTTGGAATTGATAGAAGTTTTACACAAAAAAATTTCAAAAAATTCAAAGAGTACAAACATTTTCAAAAATGAGATTTAAATTTTAAAACTTAAAAATCGCATACTAGAGCGCTTTTAAGAATTTTTTGGGATTTTTTTTAGAAAGTACTTAAAAAAACAAAAATTTTGAAAAAAAAAAATTTGAAATTTGGACCATTATTGAAGAAGTTATGATTAAAAGAAGTTTGAGTAAAGGAACATAAGTACTACCAATTTTTAAAAATTCGATATCTTTTGAACGGGTCATCAAAAAAATCTGAAAATTTACCACGAAGGAGTTTTCGAAGGGACCAATACTACGAGGTGTTACAAACGGAATGACAAACCTTTATATTAGAGCGGAGTGAATTGTTCGGAACAAAATTTTCGACAAAATCGTCTAGGATATTTGGATTCTGCATAAAATTCTAAGAAAAAATGCCGAGCAAACCATGTCTCAAAAATCAGTTCTGACCCCCCCAATTTTCAAAAATAGTTTTGTACGATATACGCCTAGATATTCACTAGTCACAGGATAAGTGATTTCGGTTCGAGAGACAGACTTTTTCCTGCAGGAATTCTTTAATTCAAAAATTAGTGAAAGGTGGCAAATATGCCCACTATTAAATACACCTCCATTCTACCCTACCTTAACAGTACACAAATTTCGTTGGTTTTTCCTAACAGTTAGTTAAGATTTAACTAAAAGATAAACTAAACTGTATGTAATTTCATATTGAAATAGATTTAAGCAACCATGAAATTAAAGACTTTCTACAATATGAGTCTTTATATATTCCATCCAGCTAACAAGCAACCAAAACAACGATTAAAGGTTTGTTCAGCGTACACAGAAGGAAAAATAGTAGAAAGAAAAAGAAAATCACACAAACCCCAAAAGGAATAAAAAGCTAGAATCCAACAAAACCATAAAGTCATTGTATGCATTGCTGCGCAGTAAGTTTTCACAAAATTCAAGCAGCAAATTAGCAAACAAATCTTAAATAGGAAAAATAGAAAAAAAAAATCCGTCGGTCTTAAAACACTAGGAATATGCTAAAGTAATGCAATAAAGCTTTGTAAACCATTAAGGGTAGGTAGTAATATTAGCCTTTGAAGGAAGGAAGTAAGCTAAAACAAAACAAGTAAGAAAGCTATATTCGGCTGTGCCGAATCTTTAAATACCCTCCACAATGTTAACCAATGCACTATGGTTTCGCGGACGACCTTTGTTGGCCAAAATTCAATTTTCTCAAAATGGATTTTATAGAAAGTCGTAAACACTTACAAACAACAGAAAACATATTTTATTTTTGTACAAACTCATTTATTGTTCAAAAACAAATTTAGCTAAAAATAAAAAAAAAGTATTTTTTTTAAATTTTTTCAATTAATTTTTTGAGTTTAAATACAAAAAATTTTTTATAATATTATACATGGAAAACAAAAAAATTATAACAATTTTTACCACAAAACCTATTTAAAACCAAAATTTTTTCCATTTTTGTAATTTTGGCCAAGAAAAGTGATAATCGGAACTATAGTGCAATGCAAATATTTAAAAAACAAAAAAAATATTTTATAAATATGTATGTATGAAAATTATATAAAAATTATATAAAAGCAACCACGTGGCACGTGTATGACACATACTACGTATTTTTAACTTCTTTTGATACAAATAACAACAAGCCAAACAACCATCAACAACTACAAAAACGCGCTGCCACGCCATATCATAGAGGTTTATATTGAAACTCATCTCAATTGCTCATAGCTTCTTAACCCCTGAACCGATTTTGCCATAATTGGTACCAAAATAACCAGAAGAACGTTGAGAACAATAAAATAAGAACCTATTTAAAATTTTATTTGAATATGTCAACCATGAGCCAAGATAAATCATTTTAAAATTTTGGGTTAAATTGCTGGTGCGTCGCCCCATTGTGCGATTCGGCCCTAATTTTTTGTGAGTGTTAGGAATGATAAAATTACATTAAATTCAAAGTTTCGTTTACATTCATTCAACAGGTGTCAAGTTATAGCATTTATTTTGTGTAAAATTCACATTTTCACTCATCAAAATTTACATTTTCACTCATAACTTTTAAAATACTTAACCGATTTAAAAAAAAAACCATTAGATTCTGCCTAGGAGAATTACGCAACTTTTGGTACCCCAGGCGTTTAAATCGGTTCTGGATTATAGCCAAAAACGTGATTTCAACAGACAGACAGACAGACAGACGGACGGACAGACAGACAGACAGACAGACAGACGGACATCGCTAGATCGA
This sequence comes from Pegoplata infirma, assembly GCA_963921195.1. Lineage (NCBI taxonomy): Eukaryota > Metazoa > Arthropoda > Insecta > Diptera > Anthomyiidae > Pegoplata > Pegoplata infirma. The sequence continues at coordinate 9,317 of CAWUER010000156.1, forward strand.
CTTAGAATCGATCAAGGATCATTAATATATATACTTTATGGGGTCCTAAACCAATATTTCAATGTGTTACATACGGAATGACAAACTTATATATACCCTCTATCACTAGAGTGGAGGGTATAAAAACATATGATGGAAGTAAGCATATGTTCAAGGCTGCCTTTATAGTTGGTCTGGACTTCAAACAAAATTGTTAAAATTACTGCACCCAAAGGTGTAATTGAATCAAGCTAAGCAGCAAAAAAAAAAAATAAATACGAGTAAATAATTCTTGTAAGATAATAAAAATAAAGTCTACTAATTTTAAGTTGCTAGATAAGTAACTACGTAAAATAAACAAAGATGTATAAAGTTTATAATGAATTTTAGTTAATAAAAAGAAAATGTTTGAACAAAAATCTGTAGAAAATATTAATAGAAACAAGTAGAAAAGTTAAATTCGACTTGGCCGAATCTATGAATACCCTCCACAATGCCATATTTAAGTGATAGTAAAATTTCTGACGTGAAAAAGATAACATTTTTAATTAGAAATATTTTATTTTGTGTAAAAAAACTTTTTTTTTTAATAATTTTTGCAAAAAAAATATTTTACTAAATTTTTTTTCAGTGTAAGATTTTTTTGCGAGTAAAATTTTTTTCGAGTGTATTTTTTTTTAGTGTAAAAATATTTTTAAGTGACAAAAATACGTTGTTAAATATTTTTGTGACTTACCAATGTTTTTAAATCAAATTTAACTGGTTTCCTACACGTGAATTTAAGGTGAACCTACACTAAGAAAAAAAAAAAAATTAAAATCGAACAGAAACAACTTTAAATTAAATATAAAACAGTGACGAAATAGAACAAAGTTTGTTTTTATTTAATTTAAATATGTTTCTAGTTGTTTTTAACATGCCACGATTGGTGGACAACATTTTAAAATTAAGATTTAACAATATTGTTTTAAAATTGGACATGTTAAATTTAAATGTGCAACAAATTTTAATTTAAAGTTGACCAATATTAATTTAAAAATGGGACAAATGTCTTTTGTAGCTATTTACTTACTTATAAACCATGAAATTTAAAATAAAACAATACATATTTTTGTTCTAGTTTTTTTTTATTTTCAAATTATTTTTACAATATTTTTTAATAACACAGCAAAAAAAAATTAACACTATAGTGTTTAGTATACTCTAATTGAACATTTAAGGGTAGAATTACATCCAAGGCTTTGGCTTTAAATATTGCTTGATGGCTTTGGTTTTCGCTATACATAAAAAAATCAAAGCCAAAGCCTTGGATGTGCTTCTTCCCTAATTGTAGCACTCTATCTAATTATAATTGTATACAACAAATGTAATTAAATAAAAAAAACACATTAAGATTAATACTTATATACCATGTATGAAAAACTAAAGAAGTCTTCATTTTCTGCCAATTTTATAGATACATCCCCTCCTCATTCTCTAGCACTTTCTTTTTTATATTTTTCTGTTTTTATATTTTTTTCACTTTGTTTTTTAACTTTTTCAGATTTATTTTTGTTTTTTTTTTGTTAACAATTTTCTTTTCCACTTTATTTTTTTTATTTTTTTAATTTCATATTAGTTAATTTAATAAATTTCACTTAAAACTCGTCACATCTAGAGAAGTGAAAACATGGACGTCTTTTTTAATAAAACAATATTTTAACATTGTTTCTACTTAAAATAAAATTGCCCAACTTTATTATATATCTTGAAAAAAAAACTTTAAATGTCAAAAAACAAAATGTCAAAAAACAAAACTGTTCAACTTTAAAATAACCATGAAAAATATTGTTTTTAATACAAATATTTGAACAAGATATTTTTAAAATTTTTAACGACTTTTAATGACAGCATATTAAATTTAAAGTGATCAATTTTAAATCAAAATTGTATGCAATTTTAAAACAATCATGTTATGTTAAAATCAATCAAAAACAATATTAAAATTTGAATTTTTTCCAAAAATATGTAGCATACTTAAAATAAACACGAACATATTTGATTTAAATATGTTTTTTTCCCTCAGTGTAATCTAAAATTCACGGTTTTGCTAATAACTTTTGAACCGCTGCACAGTGCCACATTTGGCCAATCTAGGACGACAAAAGTCCAATTTTAATTATATTGACTTGAAATTCGGATTAAATGTTCGTTTTGACTTCGAAAATAACATTATGAAAAATGTGGAAGGCCGGTTAAGGGCCACGTCCACTTTTTTCAAAATATGTAATTTTGGTTATAATTTCTTTAAATTTGGTATATATACTCTCAATGACTGTAGAAATAATATCACAAAAAAGGGGGCGGTCAGACAACTGCCACGCCTACTTTTTTAAAAAATATGTAAAAACAAGGTTTACATATCGCCCCACTGTAGTCGCCGTCGCAGACGGTCGCAAAAGTTAGCCGTTGAAATAAGTACTATGGATATTGGTCAATATATCTGAAAAAGTCCGGCGACCAATACGGACCAAAAACAAAAGTTCTATTCCATCAAAAAAAAAAAAAATAAATATATAATTTTCTTTTCAAAAATTTGTATTTTGTTAAAAATTTAATGAAAAATAGAAAAATTTGTTAAAAAAAGAAATGATATGACTTAAAGCATTTAAATATCCTTTAAAATTACCAAAAAAGAGTGGATAAATATATCTTTTTGTTCAAAAGTTACAACAGTTTAAACTCGACTTAATTTATGCGAAATTATGTACACTAGTTACAGGATTTTACAAGATGCAACTTTATGCACCCACCTGTTAGTGACGAACAGAATTATCGATCTTATGTGATTATTTCCGTGCTATTAGGAATGTTCTATAATAAATACAAACATATCATGAAAATCGGGGAACTTTTTTTTTTTGATTTTTGTCGTGCTAGATTGGCCAAATGTGGCACTGTGCGCTGGACCGATTTAGCTGAAACTCAATACCAATCAGACCAGGGAAACGATAAATATATATGCTGAGCTTCAGTAGCCTTAGAATTGTCTTTTAAAACTTGTTTTTTTTTTCTCGTAAAGTCACGAAAAACCCTTCACTCTTTTGCTTATAACTTTTGAGCAACTTGACCGATTTTGCTGAATTGTAATACCAACCTGACCAGGTAAATGTCCAATATATATGCCAAACTTCAGAAGTCTCAGTAAAGTATTTCAAAAGTTAGCGTGTTTTGAACAGACAGATGGACGGACCCACATCGCTAGATCGCCTTGAAATCGATTGAGGATCATGAATATATATACTTTATGCGGTCCTAGACCAATATTTCGAGGTGTTACAAACGGAATGACAAATTTATATATACCCTCTATCACCAGAGTGGAGGGCATAAAAAGCTAACTTTTACAGCATGCCACGCCCACAATTAGTTATAGGTTGTAAGTGGCTGCTGACGTTTTACGTCAACACACGTAGACTCTGAGGTCCATTTTTTGGCTTCCTTAATTTGGATAAATTAGCTACAAAATGGCGTTAAAATTTTAAAAATCGGTTACCAAAAAATTTGTCTTTTGGCCAATAATCTGGGCGATAAAAAGCTTCAGGCCCCTCGATTTGTCAATAGGGGCACACGACAGGGAGGTGTTCTTTCGCCGCTTCTTTGGAACCTGGCACTGAATTCAATGCTGCTTTCTCTAGAATCACGTGGTTGTCATGTTGTCGTATATGCTGACGATGTCGCGATAGCGGTAAAGAGGAAGCATCTGCCAACATTAAGCGACATTCTTCAGGGTTCTCTAAAAGATCTGTCTAAATGGGCAAGAGACTGTGGTCTGGGAGTAGATCTAAGTAAAACAGAGCTTGTTTTGCTTACAAGGAAAAGTAAGATTCCTGCTTTTGATCCTATTTCTCTGGACGGCACTGAAATCACCTTCTCAGATAGAGCCAAGTATCTTGGAGTTTTTCTAGATAGGAAGTTGAATTTCAGGCGTAATATTGAGGAACGGGTGAGAATAGCAACGATTGCTTTTTATTCCTGCAAAAGGGCCATTGGAAAACGTTGGGGTTTTAGCCCTCAAGTCGTTCATTGGATCTATACAGCAGTGGTGCGTCCAATTCTGCTGCATGGAATCATTGTCTATTAGGAATGTTCTATAATAAATACAAACATATCATGAAAATCGGGGAACTTTTTTTTTTTGATTTTTGTCGTGCTAGATTGGCCAAATGTGGCACTGTGCGCTGGACCGATTTAGCTGAAACTCAATACCAATCAGACCAGGGGAACGATAAATATATATGCTGAGCTTCAGTAGCCTTAGAATTGTCTTTTAAAACTTGTTTTTTTTTCTCGTAAAGTCACGAAAAACCCTTCACTCTTTTGCTTATAACTTTTAAGCAACTTGACCGATTTTGCTGAATTGTAATACCAACCTGACCAGGTAAATGTCCAATATATATGCCAAACTTCAGAAGTCTCAGTAAAGTCTTTCAAAAGTTAGCATGTTTTGAACAGACAGATGGACGGACCGACATCGCTATATCGCCTTGAAATCGATCGAGGATTATGAATATATATACTTTATGCGGTGCTAGACCAATATTTCGAAGTGTTACAAACGGAATGACAAACTTATATATACCCACTATCACTAGAGTGGAGGGTATAAATAGCTAACTTTGACAGCATGCCACGCCCACAATTAGTTATAGTTTGACATAATTTTTTGGCTTCCTTAATTTGGATAATTTAGCTACAAAATGGCGTTAAAATTTAAAAAATCGGTTACCAAAAAATTTGTCTTTTGGCCAATAATCTGGGCGATAAAAAGTTTCAGGCCCTATAAATCCCCGGGACCTGATGGTATAATCCCGGCTGAGATGCCGCAAGGGACTATATAGCCCCGTTGCTTTATAATCTATACACAGCATGCATCAACTGGTCGTATATTCCTTTAAAATGAAGGATATCACAGTCGTCTTTATCCCGAATGCTGGGAAAAGTTCCCAGTCTGTGTTCTTTTTTGTTAAAGACAATGGAACGAATGATAGAATCATATTTGCGTAGAGTGATTGACCCAAGGTTGCTTTCGACAAAGCAACATGCATACAGCAAGGGTAGATCAACGGAAACAGCTCTTCATGAGCTCGTTGGTACCATCGAGAGATCGCTTTCGGTAAAGGAGTACACTGTGGCCTTTCTTGATATAGAGGAGGCTTTTAATAATGTCATCCCATACTCGATAATTTTGGCATTGTCTGGTCTGGGAGTAAAGCGTGGGATCGTTTTAATGGTGGAAAACCTACTTGCCTATAGAAGTATAACGTCTGAATTGGGAGCGTTCGTCATATCTCGATTTGTCAATAGGGGCACACCACAGGGAGACGTTCTTTCGCCGCTTCTTTGGAACCTGGCACTGAATTCAATGCTACTATCTCTAGAAGCACGTGGTTGTCATTTTGTCGCATATGCTGACGATGTCGCGACAGCAATAAAGGGGAAGCATCTGCCAACATTGAGGGACATTCTTCAGGGTTCTCTAAAAGATCTGTGTAAATGGGCAAGAGACTGTGGTCTAGGAGGTGTATTTCGTTCAACTGTTGACGAGTGTGGACGTGTTTTATTTTAACTCCGTGCTATAAATTGAATTACTAAAATTGTTCGTAATAGGTTTGTTCGTAATAGGTATTTTTGTGATATTTTCATTACCACATCAAGGAAAATGAAAATATGGACACAAATGATACCGATTTAGTTCGAGGCTCTGCCTCACCGACTGGTGCTGGTCCTAGCACTGGTCTTAGGGTTGCGACCTTGAAGTCCGGCCTTGATTCTGGTAGGGGTGCTCAGCCTAATATTGGTGGTAAAAAGAAAAAGAAACTTAAGCCATCAAAGGTCAGGCACAACCAGAGAAGGCTTTGTTTGAAAATAATTAACAGACTAAGCCAACTCGATGGAACGAAGCTCTCCGAACGTGAGAGGGCGTCGCTATCATGGGCGAAAGGAGTCATTGAAGAACAGGACAAACTTTCGGCAATGCGCGCATCTGACAAACAGAGCGCTGTTTCGGCCTCGTCATCGAAGTCTGGTAAAAGGTTGCGCTCGCCCGACGAGAAACCTTTACCTAAAAGATCTAAGGTGACCGGCAACGTCTGGACTCAGTCTTTTAGTGAAGTGGTGAAAGGTAACTTCGTTAGGGCTGTGATAAACAGGCAAAATGGGGATTGTAGTATTCCAAGGGACAAGTGGAGTTTAGTTGAAACTAAACTAAATGAAATCTACTATAGGCTTCTTGAGAGTATGCCTGATTTTCTCCCTACTACTGTCAACGCAGGTTGGTATCAGGGGCGAGTAAAACTCGTTGCTTTTGGAAACGAAAGATCCGCAGCCGTGTTTAAGGTTGCCATTAGCCAAGTGGGAGAGTTATGGCCTGGAGCCAGACTGGACGTTGTGGAAAAACATGATATCCCCTCGCAACCCAGAGCTCATGCATGGATCCCAATGGCTACAAGTGACACTGCGGTGATTCTAAAGATGATAAAAGTCTGCAATCCTGACCTTCCAACTCAGAATTGGCAAATTGCCAGATTGGGTGAGATGGAGGGCGCTCGTCGTCAAGCAGTGGTCTTGGTTAATGAGGAATCGCTTCCGCTTTTAGCCAGGACTGACGGCATTATTAGATTTGGCTTTTTTCATATAAGAGTCAATGTCTACAAGGGCGACCAGAAGCCTATTTTGGAAGCAGACAAGCCAGTGGCAGAGTCGGCTGGGGAGGAGAATCTGGAAAAGGTTGATATTCAGCTGACCGATTCTAGGCTGATGGGAGATGCATCTGGCATTTTCGAAACCGAATCTGGTAACGAATGCGACCTCTGTGATGGCATGGAGGATAAAGCTGATGCCACTATGGGTGACATTCAGGACGAGGCCCATGCAGTGAGGAATTCGGAGAGTTCTGTTGCCTCCGATTCAGAACAAATGGGACACATATCTGGCTTATTCGAAACCGAATCTGGGGACGAATGCGACCTCTATGATAACACGGAGGATGAAGCCAATAACACGGTGGTGGAAAGGATGGTGGAAAAAAAGCAAGATGTTGCGGTTCCTACAAATAAACCTCCATCACTGTAAGGCAGCCTCAGCTGCACTATTGCTGCGCCTGACGACAGGAGCAGTTGACTTGGTTTTTATCCAAGAGCCCTGGGTGCGGGGTGGCAGGGTTTGCGGATTGAAGACCCCTGGGTTTAAGTTGATGGTTGCCAAAGGTGAGGGCTCACCAAGAGCCTGCATCTTGGCGAAAAATGGCTTAAACATATTCTTTTTATCAACTTTTAGTGATATGGATGTTACAGCGGCTAGCTTAGAGCTTCATGGGAAATCTATTTGGCTCGCCTCTGCGTATTTTCCTAATCCGGGGCCAATACCCCCGGAGAAGGTTGGCGGTCTGATTCGGGAGTCTGAATCTAGGGGACACCAGTTACTAGTGTGCTGTGATGCTAATGCACATCATTCGATATGGGGTAGTACAGACACAAATGATAGAGGCGAATCACTTTTGGAGTTTTTGTTAAGCACTAACCTGTATATTTGTAACAAGGGTAGTGAACCAACTTTCGTTACAAGTACGCGGCAAGAGGTTCTTGACGTAACACTTGTATCAGATACATTGTCTGACAGAATTGATGACTGGAGAGTTTTGGAAGAGCATTCTTTCTCAGATCATCGCTACATTGAGTTTTTACTCAGGGAGCGTGCCCCGGTTGAGACAGTCTCTAGAAATCTGAGAAGAACAAACTGGGTGAAATATAGGGAGACTTTTTCTTTGCTTTTGGATGAAGTACCCCTATCTGAACCGCATAGTTTAGCGGAAATTGACTGTCTGGTTGACCATATAACAAATGTTTGTAATAGGTGCCTGGATGCGTCTTGCCCTTCTGCAAAGCCTAGAGGGAAAAAAAAGCCACCTTGGTGGTCAAATGAGTTGCAGACGAGCAGAGATTCCTGCAGAAAGCTCTTTAATAAGGCTAAATTTTCAAGAGCGGACGAGGACTGGTCTGCATACAGGCTGCAACTTAAGAGTTATAAAAAGATGATCAGAAATGCAAAATGTGATTCTTGGAAAAACTTCTGTGGAAACATAGAAGACGTTTCTGAGGCATCCAGGCTGCGCAAGGTTCTGGCTTCTTCTCCTTGCACCCTAGGATACCTGAAAGATCCTAATGGGGTGTGGTCTTCCTCCAGTGGAGAGTCGCTGGATCTCCTTTTAAACACGCATTTTCCGGGCAATTCCATGACGCCGTTTCAAGCTTTGGAACGTTCTGACGCCCAAGCATCTGAAATTGCTTCGGAAATAATAAATATGCCAACATTAATCTGGGCGATAAAAAGCTTCAGGCCCTATAAATCCCCCGGACCTGATGGTATAATCCCGGCTGAGTTGCAGCAAGTGTTGGACTATATAGCCCCGTTGCTGTATAATCTATACACAGCATGCATCAACTGGTCGTATATTCCTTTAAAGTGGAGGGATACCAGAGTCGTATTTATCCCGAAGGCTGGGAAAAGTTCCCACACAGCTCCGAAGGATTTCAGACCAATTAGTCTGTCTTCTTTTTTGTTAAAGACAATGGAACGAATGATAGACTCATATTTGCGTAGAGTGATTGACCCGAGGTTGCTTTCGACAAAGCAACATGCATACAGCAAGGGACGATCAACGGAAACAGCTCTTCATGAGCTCGTTGGTACCATCGAGAGATCGCTTTCGGTAAAGGAGTACACTATGGTGGCCTTTCTTGATATTGAGGGGGCTTTTAATAATGTCATTCCAGAATCGATAATATTGGCATTGTCTGGTCTGGGAGTAAAGCGTGAAATCGTTTTAATGGTGGAAAACCTACTTGCCAATAGACGTATAACGTCTGAATTGGGAGCGTCCGTCATATCTCGATTTGTCAATAGGGGCACACCACAAGGAGGTGTTCTTTCGCCGCTTCTTTGGAACCTGGCACTGAATTCAATGCTACTATCTCTAGAAGCACGTGGTTGTCATGTTATCGCATATGCTGACGATGTCGCGATAGCGGTAAAGGGGAAGCATCTACCAACATTGCGGGACATTCTTCAGGGTTCTCTGAAAGATCTGTCTAAATGGGCAAGAGACTGTGGTCTAGGAGTTAATCCCAGTAAAACAGAGCTTGTTTTGTTTACAAGGAAAAATAAGATTCCTGCTTTTGATCCTATTTCTCTGGACGGTACTGAAATCACCTTCTCAGATGGAGCCAAGTATCTTGGAGTATTTCTAGATAGGAAGCTGAATTTCAGGCGTAATATTGAGGAACGGGTGAGAAAAGCAACGATTGCTTTGTATTCCTGTAAAAGGGCCATTGGAAAACGATGGGGTTTTAGCCCTCAAGTCGTTCATTGGATCTATACAGCAGTGGTGCGTCCAATTTTGCTGTATGGAATCATTGTCTGGTGGCCTGCTTTGGAAACAAAAGCGAACTTTGTCTTTATCACGAAGGTACAGAGAATGGCGTCAATGTGCATCACTGGTGCTCTTCGTACTACACCTACGGCTGCATTAGAAATCCTCCTTCACCTGATACCCTTGGACATATTGGGTAGGCAGTATGCGGCTGCGTCGGCAATTCGACTTAATAGCACGCTGCAATGGAGGAGCAGTGATTGTGGCCATAGCGCGATCTTGAAAAAGATAACAATACCACAAAATGTGGACTGTGCTCCCTCTTTGAGCCTCTTTGAGCGCCACTTTACCACTATGATACCATCCAGGGAGTCTTGGATGGGGGATACTCCGGGTAGTGGAGCTACCATAAATTTTTACACAGATGGATCGAGGCTGCACGAACAAGTGGGCTTTGGGGTCTATTCGGAAGAGCTTGGATTGAGCCTGGCTCGTAGATTGCCAGATCATTGCAGTGTTTACCAGGCAGAGATGCTGGCAATAAAGGAAGTGGCTGACTGGTTGAGCTGCAATGTCTTGTCTACAACCGCAGTCAACATCTATACTGACAGTCAAGCCGCGGTCAAGTCCCTGGATTCAATGTTTCTGAAAACAAGATCTGCCCTTAACTGCCGCACGTCTTTAAATGAGATGGCCAAGCAGTTTAACATACGACTCATATGGGTCCCAGGGCACAGAGACATTCCAGGGAATTGCAAAGCCGATGAGCTTGCAAGACTAGGAACTACCTTACAGGTTCCAACAGAATTGGAATGTGTTGGTATGCCTCTAGAAACTTGCAAGCAAAACCTACGGCTTTGTTCTGCGACGGAGACTAATCAAAGATGGGCAAATGGATGGACGTGTGAGACAACACGACTGATTTGGCCTTCTCTTAATCAGGGGCGCACAAGTGAGCTGATATCGCTTCCAAGAGGAGAGATTTCGACGGTGGTTTCTATAATTACCGGACACTGTCTTATAGGGAAGCACGCAGAGCGGTTAAATGTGCCGTCGAATGACTTTTGCAGAAGTTGCATGGATGAAGAGGAGTTGGAAACTATCGAACACTTTATTTGCCATTGCCCGGCACTTTCTGGTCAGCGACTTGCTTCACTGGGATCTAGGGAGCTGTACGATCTTTCTGATTTGTCGGATGTCAAAATACAACATCTAAGGAGTTTCATAAGAAGCTCAAACTGGTTTAACGACAGGGACTAGTAGGGAAACCTATTACGATCCCGTGGTATCACAATGGACCTCAGAGTCTACGTGTGTTGACGTAAAACGTCAGCAGCCACTTACAACCTAACCTAACCTAACCTGTGGTCTAGGAGTTAATCCAAGTAAAACAGAGCTTGTTTTGCTTACGAGGAAAAGTAAGATTCCTGCTTTTGATCCTATTTCTCTGGACGGCACTGAAATCATCTTCTCAAATGGAGCCAAGTATCTTGGAGTATGTCTAGATAGGAAGTTGAATTTCAGGCGTAATATTGAGGAACGGGTGAGAAAAGCAACGATTGCTTTGTATTCCTGTAAAAGGACCATTGGAAAACTATGGGGTTTTAGCCCTCAAGTCGTTCATTGGATCTATACAGCAGTGGTGCGTCCAATTTTGCTGTATGGAATCATTGTCTGGTGGCCTGCTTTAGAAACAAAAGCGAACTGTGTCTTTATCACGAAGGTACAGAGAATGGCGTTGATGTGCATCACTGGTGCTCTTCGTACTACACCTACGGCTGCATTAGAAATCCTCCATCACCTGATACCATTGGACATATTGGGTAGGCAGTATGCGGATACGTCGGCAATTCGGCTTAATAGCACGCTGCAATGGAGGAGCAGTGATTGTGGCTATAGCGCGATCTTGAAGAAGATAACAACACCACAAAATGTGGACTGTGCTCCCTCTATGAGCCTTTTTGAGCGCCACTTTACCACTATGATACCATCCTGGGAGTCTTGGATAGGGGACATTCCGGGAAGTGGAGCCACCATAAATTTTTAAACAGATGGATCGAAGCTGCACGAACAAGTGGGCTTTGAAGTCTATTCGGAAGAGCTTGGATTGAGCCTGGCTCGAATATTGCCAGATCATTGCAGTGTTTACCAGGCAGAGATGCTGGCAATAAAGGAAGTGACTGACTGGTTGAGCTGCAATGTCTTGTCTACAACCGCAGACAACATCTATTCTGACAGTCAAGCCGCTGTCAAGTTCCTGGGTTCAATGTTTCTGAAAACAAGATCTGCCCTTAACTGCCGCACGTCTTTAAATGAGATGGCCAAGTAGTTTAACATACGACTCCTATGGGTCCCAGGGCACAGAGACATTCCAGGGAATTGCAAAACCGATGAGCTTGAAAGACTAGGAACTACCTTACAGGTTCCAACAGAATTGGAATGTGTTGGTATGCCTCTAGAGACTTGCAGGAAAACCTACAGCTTAGTTCCGCGACGGTGACTAATCAAAGATGGGCAAATGGATGGACGTGTGAAACAACACGATTGATTTGGCCTTCTTTTAATCAATGGCGCACAAGTGAGCTGAGGCGACACGAAATAACTCCCACATGAAATAACTCCCACGAAATAACTCCCAATGAAATAAATCCCACCAAAAATGAAATATGTCCCAATGCAGAAAAAAATGAAATAAGTCCCAACCAAAATGAAATAACTTCCACCTACAAAATGAAATAAGTGCCAATGAAATAACTCCCATTAATAATGAAAGAAGTCCCAATAAAAAAATTTAGAAATCTCAACAAAAATTAAACAAACAATAAGGAAAAATATATCAGTTAAGTCGAGAACGAGGATCCTGATGTTACTTTCGGTGCAATACAAACAAGTTATAATAACTGTCAAATGCGAAACTTGACGGCTGATTTGTTTTTTTTCAGAGTTTTTCGAAAACATGCAAAAATACATTGAGTGTTCTATTTGACTTGCTTCGGTTACATTCAAACATCGCGGCGATGTTTTGCAACAATATTTGGTACCAATTTTTCGCGTGCGGTCCTTTTTGCCACATATTTGTATGTTACCGATAATTTAAAAGATTTAATTACAACCTGTTGTAAATAGCGCCGCAGGCAAAAATTTGGTACCAAAAATCGCGGCGATTTTTGGTACCAAATTTTCGCCTGCGGCGCTAATTGCGACAAATTTGTATGTTACCGAAAATTTAAAATATTTAATCAGAACTTATTGTAAAAAGCGCCGCAGGCGAAAATTTGGTACCTAAAATCGCCGCGATTTTTGGTACCAAATTTTCCCATGCGGCGCTTATTGCGACAAATTTGCATGTTACCGAAAATTTAAAAGATTTAATCAGAACTGTTGTAAAAAGCGCCGCAGACGAAAATTTGGTACCAAAAATCGCCGCGATTTTTGGTACCAAATTTTCGTCTGCGGCGCTTTTTACAACAGTTCTGATTAAATCTTTTAAATTTTCACCTGCGGTGAAACAATCTTGTATGTTATCGAAAAACTTTCTATGTTATCGAAAACACATCACGTTGGATAACTTTCGCGTTCTCCTTTTTTTATAACAATTTTGTATTCTAACGAAAATATTTTCGGCTGCGTGAGCTCTTACCTCAAAAATCTTTGCCAGTTTTGGAAGTAAAATTTCTAAAACATACAAATTTGTTATAAAAGCACTTCGTCCTAAAATTTGGTACTAAAATCACAACGATTTTAATATATTAATAATAATATTCTATAAGTCAAAATGTTCCAGATACTTCCACCAACAATGAAACAATAGTCGCTATTGTAGTGGGAGTTCTTTCATATGAAACAACTCCCACCGAAAAAATTATGAAATAACTCCCAACAAAAATGATAAAAGTCCCACTAAATTGGTAGTTATTTCATATGAAACAACTCCCAACTTTGTATGGAGTTTTTTTTGGGACTTATTTCATTTTTTAGGTGGGAGTTATTTCATGTGGGAGTTATTTCGTGTCGCCGTGAGCTGATATCGCTTGCAAGAGGAGAGATTTCGACGGTGGTTTCTATAATTAACGAACACTGTCTTATAGGGAAGCACGCAGAGCGGTTAAATGTGCCGTCGAATGACTTTTGCCGGAGTTGCATTGATGAAGAGGAGTTGGAAACTATCGAACACTTTATTTGCCATTTCCCGGCACTTACTGGTCAGAGACTTGCTTCACTATGGAGCTGTATGATCTTTCTGAATTGTCGGATGTCAAAATTTAATATATAAGGAGTTTCATAAGAAGCTCAAACTGGTTAAACGACAGGGACTGTTAGGGAAACCTATTACGGTCCCGTGGTATCACAATGGACCTCAGAGTCTACGTGTGTTGACGTAAAACGTCAGCAGCCACTTACAACCTAACCTAACAACCTTTGGCCAATGAATTCAAATTTTAAGCCACACTCAGACGGCCGAATGGAAGTCGATAGAATGTCTTAGAAATGGGATCCTCGGCCGATATTTCAATTCGTTTTGAATGGAATGAAAAATAAATATATCGTTATGTTTTTCAAAAAAAATGTTAAAAAGAAATGGTAAGCCACAAAAAATTTTTACACACAAAAATAAGAAAATATTCACACCAAATATTGTTTTATGTTCAAATGCGAACATTTTGAGAATGGTAAAATTTTTTACATATTTCGATGACTGATTTGGAAACACATGAAAATATAGCACAAAATGTAATAAAACAACGCTTTTTTACTTAATTTCCAAAAACCTCACATGATAGAGAAATTTACTGCCTAGATTCCATAAAAATAATTACAGAACTTCTTCGGTTATCACAACATAATTTTTTCTAACCTTGAATTAAACAAGAGAAAAACTGAAAGTTTAAAAAGTCATATAAAAAACATCTCCATCACACACCTTAACCTTGATTGTCATCAGACAAAAATAAGACCATATACATATTAAGTTCAGCAAAAAAAGTAAACGAAATATTCTCAAATCTGACAGATCTTTTAATTGTATGGTAAGCAAAAAACAAAAAGTAAAAGAAGTCGAAGTAAAGTGACATACAACAACAAACTCTAGACTACAAACAATATTCGTCCTTAACCACATTATTTCAACTTAAATATGAATGAATGATTACATCGTATGTATATGAATATATATCAATGTATTACTATATAGCCAACATAAGAAAGAATTGATACATATTTCAGCTACTCCATATAGCAGTTTATTTTTTAGAGAAGCACTTCTTTTTTTGCGTCTTCTGGTTTTACAGTTTAGTTTAACCACAATTTCCCAAAGCAATAAATCATTGACTTCAATTTGTAGTTATGACACCAAAAATGCTTTAACTGCAGCTGTGGCTCTCTGGCTATACGAAATGATGATGGTTTGTTGTTGGTGTTGTTGGGGTTACTCGTGCTTCTTCTTTGTTATAAGTCTTGCGACAAAAAAAAAACTCTAAGTATATGAAAAAGAAGAGTACCTACAAATAAGGTGTATATGTGATGGTAGATCTTTAAAGGAATTAAAACTTTGTCAGCAACAATTTTCTAGAAAAATTTAAAAGTTATTGATGTATCGATAACTTTTAAAATTTTTCTATAGAAAATTGTAAAAGTAAAAGTTATCGATTTATCGATAACAAAAAATTTTCTATAGAAATGTGTAAAAGTTCCGGATAACGACAATGTCAAAGCCGTATGTAAATTCTTTTTTCTTTAATTTTAAGTGAATGAAATCTTTGTATTAAATTTTTTTTTGAAAATAAAGAATTATTACTACTACTACTAACAATAAGTGTAAAAGTTACCGATAACACCATTTATTTGTTACATCGCAATTTTCTACTTTTACAATTTTCTATATATATTTTTTTCATTATCGATAACTTTTAAAATTTCCTATTATTTTTTTTTGAAATCTATGTATCAATAAAATTTTTTTTTTGTTATCGATGACAATGAGTTCTATAGAAAACTGTACGAGTTGTCGATGACAAAAATTTTTTTACAAAAAATTGTAAAAGTTATCGATATATCGACAACTTAAAACTTTCTATAGAAAATTTTTAAAGTTATCGATAAATTAAAATTCTACAGAAAATTATAGCAGTTAGCGATGTATCAAAAACTTTAAATTTTCTATACAAAATGGTAGTATTTATCGTTATATAGATATATCGATAACTTCAATTTTTCTATAGAAAATTGTAGTAGTTATATCTAAAATTAATTATATCTAAAATTAAAAGTTTTTTTAAAAAAAATTTTCAGTCACGAATACAGATAACTTCCACAGTATAGAAAATTTTAAGTTATCGTTTACTACTCCAATTTTAATAGAGAATTTGAAGGTATCGATGTATCGATAACTGCTCCCAATTTTCTATAGAAAATTAAAAATTTTTCTACAATTTTTATTAGAAAATTTAAATTTATCGATAACTGCAACAATTCTACAATATATTGACAACTTAAAATTTTTTTATCGAAATTTTTTGCAGTTATCGATAACTTGAAATTTTCTATAAAAAAAACTAATAAAGAAAATTGTTGCAGCAATCCATATATCAATAACTTTAAAGTTTCTATAGAAAATTGTTGCAGTCATCGATATACAGATAACTTAAAATTTTTCATAAAAAATTGTAACAGTTATCGATGTGTCGATAATTTCAAATTTTTTTATAGAAAATTGTAGTATCGATACATGCATAACTTAAATTTTTTAATACAAAATTGTTGCTGTTATCGATAACTTAAAAATAGTTTTTTTTTTAATTTGTTGCAGTTATCGATATATAGATAACTTTAAGTTTTCTATAGAAAATTTGAAGTTGTCGATATACCGACAACTTAAAAATTTCTATAGAAAATTCTTGCAATTATCGATACATCGATAAATTAAAACTCTCTATAGAAATTTGACGACTTATAATATTCTACAGAAAAATGTAGTAGTTAAAGATGTATCGATAACTTATGATTTTCAAAAGAAAACTGTGATAGTTATCGATATAACGATATATCGATAACTTAAAATTTTCTATAGAAAATTGTAATAGTTATCGATAACTTAAATTTTTTTTTAGAAAATTGTAATAGTTATCGATAACTTAAAATTTTTTATAGGAAATTGTAACAGTTATCGATTGTTATAGTTATCGATAACTTAAAATTTTCCATAGGAAATTGTAATATTTATCGATATATCGATAACTTCAATTTTTCTATAGAAAATTGTGGTAGTTAACGATATATCGATTACTTTTAATTTTCTAAAGAAAATGATTGCAGTTAACAATATATCGATAACTTGAAATTTTCAAAAAAATTGTAGTAGTTATCGATCAACTTTATTAAAAACTTTAAAAATTTTTTTGTAGAAATCCATGACTTAAAATGTTCTAAAGAAAATTTTAGTAGTTATCGACAACTTGAAAATTGGTATAGAAAATTGTTGAAGTTATCGATGTATAGAATACAGAAAATTTTCTACAGAAAATTAAAATTTTTTACAGAAATTTGTTGAAGTATTTTTCGCTGGAAAATTGTTAGTTATCGATATATCGATAACTTAAAACTTTCTATAGAAAGTTGTCTGTAGTACATTGCAGAAGTTATCGATACATCGAAAACTATAAAAAATTGTTATTGTTGAAGATAACTTAAAATTTTCTATAGAAAATAGTTGCAGTTATCGATATATCGATAACCTAAAATTTTCTAAAGAAGTTATCGATGCATCGAGTATGTAAAATTTTCTACAGAAAATTTAAATTTTTTATAGAAAATTTTTGAAGTATTCTGTAAAAATTTGTTGCAGTTATCGATACCTTAAAATTTTATATAAAAAATTGTTGCAGTTATCGATAAATCGATTTTTTTAAATAGAAAATTGTTGCAGTTATTTCGATTTTATAGAAAATTTTAAGTTAACGATGCATTGATTACTGCTACATTTTTCTGTAGAAAATTTAAGTTATTGATGACTCGATGACTGCTACATTTTCTATAGAAAGTTTTAAGTTATCGACACATCGATAACTGCTACAATTTTCTAGAGATAATTTTAAGTTATCGATAAATCGATAACTGTTACAATTTTCTATAGAAAATTTAAAGTTATTGATACATTGATAACTGCTACAATTTTTTTAAAAAATTAAAAGTTATCGATACATCGATAACTACTACAGTTTTCTAAAGAAATTTTAAAGTTATCGATACATCGATAACAGCTACAATCTGCTACTGAAAATAATAAGTTATCGATACATCGTTGACAGCTACAATCTTCTAAAAAAATTTTAAGTTATCGATACATCTATGACTGCATCGATATTCTATAGATTATTTAAAGTTATCGATACATCGATAATTTTCTATAGAAAATTGTAGTAGCTATCGATATATAGTTAGATACAGTTTTCTATAAAAAATTTGAAGTTTCCTATTTATCGATAACTATTTCTTTAAATTTGCTGTAGAAAATTGATAACTTAAAATTTTCTATAGAAAATTGTGGTAGTTAAATTTTAAATTTTCTATAAAAAATTTGTGGTAGTTATTTATTTAGCGATAACTTTAAATTTTCTATTTAAAATTGATGTAGTTATCGATTTATCAAAAAATTTCTATTAAAATATTTCTACCTTATTCAAAATAAAGGATTTATTCTTTTAAATCTCTGTTTAGTCTGCAGTTTTTTTAGTGGCATCATGACAAACATTTAACTGATGCTGAATCCACTGTTGTTGCTTCCATTTTTTTGGGTGTAAGTTTTTTGCTGTTGTTGCTGCTGTTTGATAGTCATGCTTAGCTGTTGCTGATGTGACCATTAAGCTTTCAATAAAATAACGACGATGATAACGACAGCAGCGTCAACAATAACAAAAACAACAACAGCCATAGCAAGGAGTAAAACAACAACATTTATAGCATAGAGGTAGCGACAACGTCATCATCATCATCAGCATACGACCTTAGGGGACATACAAACATGATGACTTTTACTCGCCTCGTCAGATATTGATTATTTATCGTCTTTTAGATTACAAAAGCTGTTACTGTTCTTTTTTTTCTGCTTCCTTTTGGTTGTTGGAGTAGTCATTAGTAGTATGTTGCAAAAGCAAGGTTAACAATTTTTGTTTTTTGCATACCAAATTTTTTTCTTTCACTCTATTTTTTTTTTTTTTTACATTTCATTACACATTTTTTCATTTAAATGGAAATTATTCATAAGATTAGATGAATAAAAAAAAACTTTATTAAAACCAGGGAAAGGAAGATTTTGGAATTAAATTAAAAAATTCTAAACACTTACAAAAATTGAAAAATATTTAATACGTATATCAACAAATATTTATTAATTTTTAAAAACATTTAATATATTTTGAGAAGGTTTATTTTAGCTCGAGGTCATTATTTGCTTTACAAATTAAAACTATGATGTTCTCATAGAAAAATTTTCAAGAACATTATTTTTCTGTTTTAGTCGACTACTGTGTCTGATTTTGTCAGATTCCATTGTCAAGCCTATTTAGCAAAAAAAAATCCTGACAAATTCCAAAACACGTGTCTTGCAAAAATGACCAACATAAATAAATTTGAAACAGAAAAATTATTTTATTGAAAATTCTTCTATGAAAATATCAAATTTTTAATTAGTAAAGGAAACAATAATAACGAGCTAAAAAAAACCTACTCAAAAAATAAATTTAAAAAATTCTAAAAATATGCAGTTTTAATGAAATATGCAAAAATACAAAAACTCCTTGTAAAAATATGAAAAAGTCCAAAATTTATGATTACTATTTTTTTCAAAAATTTTTAAAACCTGCGTTTAAATTATGCGTTTTTAATGAAATCTGCAAAAACACATTTTTAGTAAAATTTACACTCAAAAAAATAACTTAGTCAAAATATTAGTAAAAGGTGTTGTAATTTACTTCAACCAAACTTTAGCAAAAAAAATTGTAAAAATTTAACTTTTACAGTTTTTTTTTGGCAATTTACTATTGGTAAAATACAAAAATTTTGTGGTACTTTTACTATATTTTCTTGCTAGTTCTTTTTTTTATTTTACTATAATTTTAGCAAAAATATTAGTATTTTCCTTAAAGAAATGGTAATACTTTTTATTTTTTTTTCTTAGTTTTAAGAAAAAAAAAAGGTTTAAAGTGTTCTAGTGTGAAAAAAAAAACTCATTGCAGATTGATGATGCTGCCAACACAATAGCAAAGTAGCCATCCATCAACTGCATGTGCGCTCAAAAATAGGCTACACAATTTTTAGTAATTTTTACCATA
Organism: Pegoplata infirma; assembly: GCA_963921195.1. NCBI lineage: Eukaryota > Metazoa > Arthropoda > Insecta > Diptera > Anthomyiidae > Pegoplata > Pegoplata infirma. The sequence continues at coordinate 29,030 of CAWUER010000156.1, forward strand.
TTTTTTGCTAATTTTACCAAATTTTTTGCTAATTTTATATGAAAATTTTTTAAAATTTGCCACCTAAATTGTTAATAAAAAGTTTATAATTTTGAAAAATTATTTTTTTAAAATGTTAACACATAGTTAGACATCTAATCTTTAATATCCAAAAGTTTTTTTTTTATTTTTTTTTAAATACATGTGAAAAAAATTAAAAATTCGAAAAAAAATTGTTAATTTTTTACAAATTTTACCTGAAAATGTAAGAAATTTCTTGTGTAGACTACTACGCAATTCTCATTTGTTCTACTTAAGCTAAAAAAAAATGACGCAAAAAAATAAAAAAAGTGAAGTGTTGTTCTTTAAGTTTTTTGTTTAAAGTGTTTAAGTGAAAAAAATCATTTTGGATTTTGATGTTGTTGGAAGTCCAGTTACTGCAACTACAGCTGCTGAGAAGAAGGCAAAATAAGATGCTGCCACCATCAAGCCGAAGAAACCATCCAACAACTGAAGTAATAGTTGATGCTGCTATTACTACATTTAAAGAACGTGGTGCTCAAAAAGAGGCAAACATTTTTTTAGTATATTCACCAAATTTTAAATCAACTACTAATCAGAGAAAAAAAATTACTAAATAAAACAGTTTTTTTTACCAAATTACAAATTTTTTTATCTATTTCAATTTTACCATTTTTTTTGGTAATTTTACCATATTTTTTGATTATTTTACAAGGTTGATTTTTTACAAAAATAAAATGGTATTCTTGTAATTTTACCATTTTTTTTCCTAATTTTTTGATTAGCAAAATGGTTTTGCTAATATTACCAAAATTTTTGCAACGTCCAAAACTACAGATTTTTTTGCTAATTTTAACCATTTTTTTTGCTAGTTTTACAATATTTTTTTTTTGAGTGTACAAAAATATGCACTATATCATTGCTCTTTTAGTGAAAATTTGTCAATTGATAATTTCTTTTGTCGAAATTCCTTCCCCTGTCTATAACCAACCAACCAATATTCATTTATCTATTTTATTTTAGCAACTGATTTATATCATATTTTTTTATTAACTTTTTTATGGTTTTTAACAAAAAAAAAACTCTTGTTATGCAGTTTTTTTCCAATAATTTGTTATATTTTTTTGCAAGCAACATTAAAAAAAAAAAACTATAACCAACAAAAATGACAGTCTTTTAATAATAAAATATTCAATAAAATAACGTTTTATTATTAAAATGTTTTTTACTGAGTAATGGTAAAAAGACCACAATACTTTCTTATTCTTTTTATACTCTCCACTTATTGTAACAAAAATTTAAATTAAGCAAATTTTATGAAAATTTGCAAAAGTTTTAAAATTTTAGAATATTAAGAAAAAATCCGAAAAATTTCAAAAGTATTCAAAAAATTAAAAAACAAGTAGAAAAGTTAAATTCGACTTTGCCGAATCTATGAATAACCTCCACAATGCATTTTTTAAAGGCTAGTACATTTTTTTTTTGACTGTAAAATTTTTTTCGAGTGTAATTTTTAAGTTAACAATGCTTTTAAAACTAAACAAGTTTAAAAAGCATAGTTTTAAAACCAAATTAGTTTGAAAAGCATTGTTTAGTTACCACCAATGCTTTTAAAACTTGTTAAACACGTGGCATTTAAGATGAAACTAATCTGAAATTCAATGTTTTGCTTATAACTTTTGAACCACTTGAAACGATTGACCTGAAATTTAATACCAAACAGAACTGGGGAACGGCAAGATACTTGTCAAGCTTCACCAGTCTCATTATTGTCTTTCGAAAGTTATCGTGTTTTTTATCTAGTAAATTCGCACAACACCCTTGCCAGAATTTTACTCTTTTGCTCATAACTTTTGAACCAATGGACTGATTTGGCTAGATTGCAACACCAACCTGACCAGGTAAATGACCAACATATATGCCAAACTTCAGTAGCATCTGTAAAGTCTTTCAAAAGTTTGCGTGTTTTCTACGGACGGACAGACAGACAGACAAACAGACGGACGGATGGACATCGCTAGATCGACTTAAAATCGATCGAGGATCATGAATATATATACTTTATGGGATCCTAGACCAATATTTCGATGTGTTACAAACGGAATGACACACCTATATATACCCTCTATCACTAGAGTGGAGGGTATAAAAATATGAAAAATTCGTAAAATTTTTAAGAAGTCTAAGAACACATTCAGGTAAAAACATGTAGAAAAGTTAAATTCGACTTTGCCGAATCTATGAATACCCTCCACAATGCCTTTTTTAAAGGATAGTACATTTTAACATGAAAAAATTAACAATTTTGATTAGAAATATTTTATTTTGAGTAAAAAACTCTTTTTTTTTTCATTTAAAAGAAAAATTACTATTTTTTTGAGTGTAAAACTTTTTTTCGAGTGTAATATTTTTTTTTTACTGTAAAAATATTTCTGAGTGAATGCACGTACGTATGTACACAAAATATTGAAATTTTTTTTCGAGTTTAACATTTTTTTTTAATGTAAAATTTTTTTCGAGTGTAAAATTTTTTTCGAGTGTAATTTTTAAGTTACCAATGCTTTTAAAACTAAACAAGTTTAAAAAGCATTGCTTTAAAACTAAACAGGTTTAAAAAGCATTGCTTAGTTACCACCAATGCTTTTCAAACTTGTTTACCACGTGGCATTTAAGATAAACAAAATCTGAAATTCGGGGTTTTGCTTATAACTTTTGAACAAGTTGACCGATTGAGCTGAAATTCAATACCAAACAGACCTAAGGAACGGCAAAGATACATGCCACATTTCAGCAGTCTCATTATTGGTTTTCGAAAGTTATCGTGTTTTTTATATCGTAAATTTGCGAAAAGCCCTTGCCGAAATTTACTCTTTTGCTCATAACTTTTGATCCACTGGACCGATTTGGTTGGATTGCAATACTAACCTGACCAGGTAAATGACCAACATAGATGCCAAACTTCAGTAGACTCTGTGAAGTCTTTCAAAAGTTAGCGTTTTTTCTACGGACGGACAGGCAGGCAGACAGACAGACGGACGGACATCGCTAGATCGACTTAAAATCGATCGAGGATCATGAATATATATACTTTATGGGGTCCTAGACCAATATTTCGATGTGTTACAAACGGAATGACAAACTTATATATACCCTCTATCACTAGAGTGGAGGGTATAAAAATAAAAAATATAATTTTAAAAAAACTTAAACATTTTTAAAAATTCGTAAATATTAAAAAAAAAAAAAAAAATCAAAACATTTAAAAAAAAAATCTGAAATATTCAGAATTAGTTCTGATTAATTTATTCTGATTAGAGGCCTTTTCATGTTCCCCATTATGAATTAACATAACAAGTACTTATGATAACTCTACTTTTTTTATTGGGATATTCTCCCATTAAATACTCAGGAGTTTCTTGCTTTCAAAAATTTTGGTATTTTTCAGGAATGAATTGACGATCGTTTCAAAATTTTTTTTTGGTTTTATCCCATTTTGATTCGGTAAGTTTGATTTCGTATCACTGTGTTATTAAGAGAAATGCCTGCTGCAAGAATTCGAACCTGTGATCTTTAGCTCTCATTAAAACTTTTTTATGTACTAAAAACTTTTTAAAAACCTTTATAATATTAAAAATTCAACATAATTTTTGTAATTTATTCATTATATCATTCAACTCATAAACATTCTTGCTATGTAAATATCAATAGAAACAATATTTTTTTAAATAAAAATTTATTATAAATTACTTTATAATTTTCTATAAATAACAAATTATGTAGAACTCATTTGAAATGCAAGATAATGCAAAACAAACAAAACGTGCCACTGATTACTAATGATAACACAGTAAAGTGAAGTAAAGTGTACAACGGCAAAGTAATACAGTCAATTTCAGATAACTGTAATTCAATGGAAAAACAACGTAAAATCGTAATGGGAATAAATCATTAAAATTTCCATAATTAAAAAAAAAAAAAAAAAAATTGTATGCAAAAATTTAATTTTTATGTTTTTACTTATTTGTAGCTGACTGTTTTTAAAATCTAAAGAATTACAGACACGCATAGTTGGAAGTAGTGAAAAAAATAACAACATTATAGTGTAGTTGTTGCAACAACATTTAAATGCTGCCAGTTATATTACTCCTTGGTAGTACGAACGTACGTACGTACGTACTTCTGTTGACAAACAATGTACTAAACAAACGACAAAGTTTTGCTGCTTGATTAAAACTAAAGCTTACACTACCAGAGTAAATTCAACATTCAACATACAACACGAATTATAAATAAAAATATAAATATGAATGGACATGCAAATGAGAAAATGGCAAAAAAATTGCAGTTAAACAAATAGATAGACATAGAGATGATGACAAGTGTTGGTTTGGTTGCAAGAAATGTGTGAATGAGGCACTATGGAAAAGAGAACTAGAAATTATTGGCTTAAAACAGAAATAAGTCCAAAGGAAGTTTTAAATTGATTGGCAAAAAATTTCTAAATTTGTAATTTTTTTCTAAATTTTCTATGGGTTCATATATTTTTGAATTCTTGCGAATTTTTCTCCTACATTTTATATGATTTCCAGATTTTTTCCATTTTTACAAAATATCTGCTTCATAATTTAATGAAATTTTTAAAATTATTTTTAATTTTTCAAAAATTCTATAACTATATAACTATTCTAATTTTATTGAAATTTTTCATAATTTTCAGTTTTTGAAAAATGTTTAATATTTGGATTTTATCTGATTGATTTTGGGGTTCAAAAATCGATAAAAAAAATGGCGAAAAAATCGATTTTGAATTTTTCAGCCATTTGTTCTTAAGAAACTATATGATGTTTTCATATGAGAAGAAAGGTTTTTTAATACTTATTCGAAGGTGGTATAACCTCGTAAAAGTTCGGCTTCGTTAAATATTTTTTCAAGAAAATGTGTTAATTTTGGGGGGTATTTATGTGAAGACATACCTAGGCTGACCATTCGTACTGATTTGTTCAGTACATGTACTGATTTTTGATCACGTGTACTGATCAAAAACGTTCTACTGATTTGTAATAATTTTTTAAAATATGTACTGATTGTACTGATTTTTGAACATTTCAATATAAAAAATAATTTTATTCGAAAATTCTGTACAAAAACTTGAAATTCCATAATATAAGTCGTCAGAGTTGTTTTTTATAACTTAAGTCTGAAAATGAGATAATTTATAGTGAATCAAGAGGTTCCTTAACGCAAAAATTAATCTCAGCATGAGGTTCTTTTGATCTTCCTAAATTTATATGAAAATCCGCACAGAATCTTTGAGGTTTTCTATAACGAAAAGTTCGATAGGCCGATGGATTTTTTATATTTTTGGAAAGATAATGTAAATTGCATGAATCTAAATGATTCTGAGATCTTAAATAAGGTAATGTCATCAGAGCTTATTCAAAAAAGCGCTTAGAAAATCAGGGCCTTTAAAAAAATCATGTGCTTATTAGCTGTGAAGTTTTCTTACAAGAAAAGTTGTCACAACGGAAAAAATCTTAAAAATCTTCGGGATTTTCTTATTCTCAAAACCTGTGGAATTTTGTTATATTTCTGCACTGAAACGATCAAAACATTCAAATGAAGTCGTTTAAAGTCAACTAAATTTTCTGCAAAATCACGACAGTTGTTTTTTGCAGTGGTTTTTAACAGTTGTTTTTTGCAGTTGTTTTTAACAGTTGTTTTTACTCAAAGTACTTAGGGTCAAGTTAGTTTAACCGACATTTTTTGAGTGTTGAAAAAACATCAGTGTTTTCTCATAGAAAAAATTTTTAGAGTTATTTCTAGAAAAAAAAAATATAAAAACTTGGGCGTACTGATTTCGGCTCAAAAAAAAAAAAAAAATGGTCACCCTAGACATACCCCCTGGGGGGTTACGATATCCATATGAAAACAAAATAATCTTTACTAAATTTAAGTCGATACGTATTTTTGCTCTAGACGATATTTTTGTAATTTCGGGAGTTATCAATATTTGCCAGAAGGTCTAAATTGTTTCAACCTTAAAATCGTCTCTTTTTTATATATTTTAAGTTTCAGGCAAATTGGTTCATAAGGTTTGAGATACTTCCCTTGTCAGATATTCTACCGATAATTGTCCAACTAAAAGAGCTAGTCTCCCAAAATTTGGCACGAATTTGTTTGATGTTCATAAAGTTATTAAATTTGCTAAATCGGACCAGGATGAAGAAGCTTTTCTTTAAAGAACTAAACTAACTTTGAAGAACGCCAACTTGGATCAAACAAAAAGTGTTTTTACATTTTGGAGGGTATAAAATTTCGGCACACACAAATTTATCACTCACACTTGTTTTTTGCAAACAAATGGAACATTTTTATGTCAAAAGAAGTTCAGACTGGAAAAAAAAAGTAATTTTGGTAAAAAAAATTTAGAAAAAAATTTTTAATGATGTTTATTACTCTCACTTATTTTTTGCACAAATGAAACATTTTTATGTCAGAAGAAATTCAGACTGAGAAGAAAATTGTTTTGATAAAAAAATTAAGAAAAAAAAATTTGTTAAAAAAAGAAATTAAAAAAAAAATTGACGAAAAAAAGTTTTTGATCAAAAATAAAATTTATTGAAAAAAAAAAAATAAAAATTTTAATAATAAATAAAATGACAAAGAAACATTATGAAAAAAGTTTTTTAATGGAGAGCAAAAAGCTGTTTGAAAAAATTTTTGATCAAAAAAATTATGAAAAATTTTGATGAAAAAAAAAAAATTGATGACAATTTAAAAAAAAAACAAGTACAAGACCGACCATATGATACCCTACACCAATGGTTCCCAACCTTTGATTCTCGCCCCACTGGGGGGCAATTTGAATATTTTAGGGGGACAACGAGCAAGTTTTTAAGATTTGTTTTACTTAAATTAATTAACAAAGTATTTTTTTAGCTAAATTTACTACAATTATTTAGCTAAAAGATGAAGCATTTTACTAAAAACTTTGTTTATACTACGATTTGAACAAAACTTTTGCCAAACAACCAATAATTTCGAATTATAAAACAAATTTGTAAAATTTGCAATTTTTTTTGAGTGTAGGGGGACATTTTGTTTTTTTAGCTTAAAAGTGGGACATTGAGCAAAAAAGGTTGGGAACCATTGCCCTACACCAATGTTTTCCGGAAAATGGGTCCCAAGTCCAAACATGGACCGATTGGATCTATCTTTTGTTAGATCGTTATTTAGTGTGGAAAACACACACAGATAAAATTTTAGTGGAATTGGTTTATTATTTTGCCAATAGACCGATTTAACTGAATATCGGTCGAAATTTTTATATGGGGGACTAAGACCAAAAATGGTCCAATTAAATTCCGATTTTCTAAGGTTACTAAGGTACACGTTTAACACCTAAAAATAAAATTTATATAAAATTTTTCCATCTTTATGAATTTTGAGGGAATTATGTGAATATCGGGAGGGTGGTTTGTATGGGGACTACCAGAAAAACTGAACCGATTCCTTTGAAATTTGGAATGATGATTTGTGCATACAAAATTTGATTACCTGTAAAATTTCAAAGCGATATCTGTCTTAACATGGAGCGATTTTTTTCAATAGGCTTCGGCCTTGGACTTAAAGATGCTTAAGTTTCAAATTTCAAGTCAATTGATTAAAAATTGCGATCTGTATCGTGCTTAAACCGATAGATGGACATACCGACGGACGGACATATCTAAATTGACTCAAAAAGTTATTCTGATTCGATCGGTATGCTTGAAGGTAGGTCTAGGACCAATATTTCGGGTAGTTACAAACATCAGCATAAACTCATTATACCACAGAGTGGTGTAAAAAATTATAAAAAGAACTGATGAAAAAGATAAAAATATGCTAAAAAAGAAAAAAAAAAATTTTTGATAAAAAAATAAATTATTAATATTGTTTTTTAGGAAAAAAAAAATTTGCTGAAAAAAATGTTTAAAGCAAAAAAAATTTTTATAAAAAAGAGTTCGTCGAAATTTTTGATGCAAAAAAAAAAAATTTTTTTTTTTTGACAAAAAAAATTGTTAAAAAAAATTGATGACAAAAAAAAAATTAGTTAAAAAAAAAAAATAATTAAAAAAATCAATTGATGAAAAAAAAAATTATGCTGAAAAATAATTATGTTACGTTTTATTCACCATCAGGTGAGAAAAACTTATTTTATTCACCATCTGATGAATAACTATTTAATTTAATAAATTTATTTATTTATTAATTTATTCACCATCTGGTGAAAAACTATTTTATTATTGATGAAAAAATTAAGAACAAAATTTTGATGATTTTTATCACTCTTACTTGTTTTTAGCACTTTTGCTAAACAAATGAAACATTTTTATGTCAGAAGAAGTTCAGACTCGGAAAAAAGCAATTTTTGGTAAAAAAAATTTTTAAAAAAAAAATTTTTTGTTGAAAAAGAAATTAATTTTTTTTTTATGAAAAAAGTTTTTGTAGAAATTAAAATTGTTTTTTATGAAAAAAAAAATTGTTGATGAAAAAATTTTTTTGATGCAAAAAAAGTTCTAATGAAAAAATTTTTTTTGATGACAAAAAATTTTTGATGCAAAAAAATTAATAAAATTTATTTTTTTTGATGAAAAAAATTTTTTAAAAATTTTGATGGCAAAAAAAAATTTAGTTAAAAAAAATTGTTTAAAAAAATTAATTGATAAAAAAAAATATGCTGAAAAATAATAATGTTACGTTTTATTCACCATTTGGTGAGAAAAACTTATTTTATTCACCATCTGATGAATAACTATTTAATTCATCAGCAGGTGAATTATTTTTAAAGTATAATTTCAACTTTTGAAATGACACATCAAAACGCCGAAACACGTAAACCTAATTTTGGTTCGTAGAATCTAGTAGCATTCTCCGTTTTGCCAGGTCAGTCCCAAACCAAAATATATTTCGTTTTAAAGTTTTGCGATTTTCGATCGAGTTTTTATTATATTTTCCTAGGAAAATCCTTTGAAAATCTGTTAAAATTACTTTTTTTAGTATTTATTAGTCAAAACTTTACTCTAACAACAATGGCGGATCAGTTTGGGCGAGTAAAATAATTAGTTTTTCTAAAATTTTTCCTTAAAAACAATAAAAAATCGCTGAAAAATCACAAACTTAAAAATGAAATATCTCTTAATATTGACCTGATCTGCCAAAACGGAGAATGCCACTGTGTTTTTTTAAAAAAAATTTTTGATGAAAAAAATTTTTTGATGCAAAAAAAGTTCTAACAAAGAAATTTTTTGGATGAAACAAACATTTTTGATAAAAAAAAAATAATTAAAAAAAATTTTTTTTTGATAATTTTTTTTTGATAAAAAAATAATTAAAAAAAATTGATGACAAAAAAAATTTAGTTGAAAAAAATTGATCAAAAAAATCAATTGATGAAAAAAAAATATGAAAAATAATTATGTTACGTTTTATTTAGAATCTGGTGAAAAAAACTTGTTTATTCACCATTTAATGAAAAACTATTTATAATTTATTATATTTTTTCGGCGTAAGCCAAGTGTATTTAATTTGTTGTTTGTGTTTTTCTGATTGAAGAAGAAAATTGTGTCTTCTAAAGATTAAATTAAATGTGGATTTACCCTAGACCATGGTTTCTGTAGCCACTTCTACGTCATCAGTAGGCAATTACATTAAATTGATTATTTGATATTTGCTAGAAAAATTCTTTATATGTTTTTTTATCAACAGACTAGCCTGACATGAGCTTCGAACCTGTGTCGTTAAATCACTCATGTTTTGTAAGCCGAAGCCATAACCACTAGGCTATACTCGGTGTATAAACATCAGTGACTAAACGTCGTTTGTTTTTAACTCACAGTAGGTTTCGTGTGTGACGTATGCAGAAAAGCTTTTTCTCTAACTCAAGCAATGCGTTTAATCTAGAGACCAACAACAATTTTCTTAATCTTTCATTTACTTTATTTTATGCAAACTTTACTATAGCAGAGAATTTTTTGTTCTTCACACTACAGTAACGCATAGTTAAAGTGAATTGCTCACACGAGCGACATTTGTCAGTATTTCTAATTTATTATATTTTTTCGGCGTAAGCCAAGTGTATTTAATTTGTTGTTTGTGTTTTTCTGATTGATATTTAATTCACCAGCGGGTGAAATATTTTCAAAATGTTAAGTTACAAGTTACAAACCATTTTGATTTTAAGAAAATTAAAACAGTGGCCCGTACCAAAGAAAAACAAAAAGTATATTTTCACAAAAGTTTTATTTTAAATTTGAAATTACCCATACATTTTTTGGAGTCGATGTAAAAAAACAACAACAATTTGTATGTAAAAATATATTAAATTCGATTTTAAATTTATTTTATTTTTCTTTGGTAAGGCTGAGTAATTATTGTTTTCTTTTTTTCTCAAACTGAGGTGGTGTCCTGCGTCACTTTTAAAATAAGACACCAGCTTTAAAACATTATCATGCTAAAAATTAATTAAAAACACTTTATTTTCTTGTTTTTTGAGTGTATATTTTTTTAAGTAACTAAAACACTATGGGCCCAACAAAAAAAAAATATTTTAAAGTCGATTTTTATTTTCTTTAGAAAATGTTTTCTCATCACGTTTTTAAAACGTCAAAACAAAAATCTATTCAAAATGTTTTCCACTTTTTGGCCCATTGTCTAGTGATATGATTTTTGTTTTCCTACTATGTGTTTAAAAATGCAATGCTAGTAGGAAGCATATTATACAGTGGTAGTAGATTTTTTATTTTTTTTTCTTATATTGAAATTGAGCCGTTTTCTTATTCTTAAGTTGTTAAGGCTACTGGTTGTGTGTAAATAAGTTACCCGTAGTATAAAAACAAAAAAACTAAAAAAAAAAATATAATAAAAATGCTAAACATTAATGTTTTAAATTGGCTCGTTTCCAAGTTAGAGTAGGTTTTTTGTGTTTTTTTCCTTCTGTAGTTTATAATTCTAAAGCAGATTTTTTTTTTTAAATAACCAGCCATAAGTTTTATGGCGGTATTTTTTTTTTTTTTTTTCAAAATTTTATGCATTCTTTTTGTTGCACTGTATTGTATTGTGGAAAGTTTTTATTAAAAGGCGTTTGTCTAAGACTTGTAAAAAGGCGTTGACAAATAGATAATATTTTTTTTATGTTTTATTCTTATTTTTTTGTTTTAACAAAGAATTTAAAAAATGTCATAGAAAAAATGAGTTTATAATGATAAGCAAATGATAATGGCATTGTTTTGAAATTAGCAAAAAAAGCAAAAAAAAACATACAATTGTTGATTATAAATTGACAAATGGGTTGAAATTGAAGGACAGTTTAACGATGTTAAAGAGTGCTGGTGTTAATTAAAGAATGATAAATGTGAATATAAAAAGATACAGACGGAAATGCTTAAACTACTGTGGGATTTTTGTAAAAATTTTGAAGTGTCAATTTTAAAATGTTAATAATTTTGCTTTTTTTTCTATTTTTATAACAATATTTTTTAGATATCCCGACTAAAAATAAATATACAGGTCCATATATAATTTGAAATTGAGCCATATATAATTTAATGTGGCCCAATACGTATTTGGATAAAATAAGATGATGAAATTGGTGGATCAAATAGCTCAAAATTTGTTATATTATATTAAATATGATCGTTTTTGATCCGAATATTGGGTTTATCTAATTTGATATAATTGTATATAATTTTTTAAGATAAAATATGTAGAATTTTGCATAAAATATTTTTTTATCTCATAATTTTCAAATTTATCCCAAGTTTTTTCGGGAATTGCAAAAAAAAAAAAAATTGTGTCCGGGACTTAGAAATTAAAAAAAAAAAAAAATTAAAATTTAAAAAAATTTTTATTAAAACTTTGTTAACAAATTTTTACTTCAAAACGCGAAAAATGTACCAAAAATATTTTTTATCCAGGACTTAGAAAATTCTACAAAACTTTTTCAGGACTTGTAAAATTTTTCAAAATTTGGCTAAATTTTTTTTTGTTTAAATCATTTTTAATGAAATTCTTAACTCCAAAACGCAAAAATTATTTGTGTCTGGAAATTTTAAAAAATTTTCTCGGGACTTAGAAAATATTTTTCCCCCGATTCGGCACCATATATGAGGCATTCCACACCAAATGTCCAGCGAAAAAAACATGTATACCGTAAACTCCTGAATAGGTTGTATGGAAAGCCCTATATTGAACTTAGAAAATTGCGTTTTTGGTTTTTCAATTTTTCAAAAACTGGGCTTAGGAGCCGTGGTCAAACATTGGAAAAATGGTTAAATTTGTGGCGAGTTACCTTGATTAAATATTTATCACATTAAAACGGAATGCACCACAATCTCAAAAATTTACATTCTTATATAGTTTTGTATGGGCTATCGATTAAAATTTTTTTTTTTGGAAAATTTTCAGAACCCGTTCTGAAATTTTCCATTTTTTAAAAAAGTCAATTTATCAAAAATCCGGCCACTTTTTTTTTCTTTTTAATTTTTTTTTTAAAGTTTAGATGTTTGTCCATCCACACAAAAAAATTCAGAAACGCGTTATTCGTTTTTTTCGAGAAAAACGCATTTGAATTTTAAATTTCACAACAATTTTGTAATTTGCTTGTATTTTCTTGTTTTAACGTTGCGAATGAGTATTATTAATTGCATAAATATTTCTCATACGCTTTGTTAAAACAAGAAAATACAAGCAAATTACAAAACTGTTATGAAATTTAAAATTCAAATGCGATTTTCTGGAAAAAAAGAAAAACGTGTGTCTGATTTTTTTTTGTTTGGATGGACAAACATCTAAACTTAAAAAAAAAATAAAAAAGAAAAAAAGTGGCCGGATTTTTGATAAATTGCCTTTTTTAAAAAATGGAAAATTTCAGAACGGGTTCTGAAAATTTTCCAAAAAAAAAAAAAATTTTAATCGATAGCCCATACAAAACTATATAAGAATGTAAATTTTTGAGATTGTGGTGCATTCCGTTTTAATGTGATTGACCATTTTTCCAATATTTGACAACGCCTCCTAAGCCCAGTTTTTGAAAATTTGAAAAACCAAAAACGCAATTTTCTTAGTTCCATATAGGGCTATCCAAACAACCTATTCAGAAATTTACGGGACACATGTTTTTCTGTAGCGGGACATTTGGTGTGGAATGCCTCATATTTACTTTTCCAAACTTTTTTAAGGAAAATTTCTTTCGGTGACAAGGAAGTTTTTCCCATTTCCCGGAATAGGGGTTTTATGACCGAGCGATCGTAATTTTCACATCCAATAATCCCAATTATGGACTACCGAAAAGCATTGATGACAGAAGCCTAGTAACTTGTAAAGTTCTTAATGTACAACAAAAATTTTTATATTTCAGAAATAGTAAATTTTGCTTAAACAAGTAGAAAAGTAAAGTTCGACTTGGCCGAATCTATGAATACCCTCCACAATGCCCTTTTTAAGTGAAAGTTAATTTTCTAACGTGAAAAAATAACATTTTTGATTAGAAATATTTTATTTTGTGTAAAAAAACGTTTTTTAGTAATTTTTGAAAAAAAAATTATTTACTAATTTTTTTTTGAGTGTAAATTTTTTTTTGAGTGTAAATTTTTTTTTGAGTGTAAAATTTTTTTTGATTGTATTTTTTTTTTGTTTTAGTTTAAAAATATTTTTGAGTGACAAAAATACCTTGTAAAATATTTTTGTGACTTACAAATGTTTTTAAATCATGTTTAACGGGTTTTCAACACGTGAATTAAAGGTGAAACTAATCTGAAATTTACGGGTTTGCTAATAACTTTTGAACCACTGGACCAATTTAGCTGAAACGAACCGGACCAGAGCAACGGCAAATACATATGCCACACTTCAGCACCCTCAGAAATGCCGTTCGAAAGTTACGTTGTGTTTTATCTCGTAAATTCCAGAAAAACCATTGCCGAAATTCACTCATTTGCTTATAACTTTTGAACCAATGGACCGATTTCGCTGGATTGCAATACCAACCTGACCAGATAAATTCCCAACATATATGCCAAACTTCAGGAGCCTCCGTAAAGTCTTTCAAAAGTTAGCTTGTTTTCAACAGACAGACAGACAGACGGACGGACGGACATCGCTAGACCGTCTTAAAATCGATCGAGGATCATGAATATATATATATACTTTATGAAGTCCTAGACCAATATTTCGAGGTGTTACAAACGGAATGACAAACTTATATATAGCCTCTATCACTAGAGTGGAGGGTATAAAAAAATGCCTTTGAATTTTGTACTTTTGTCAGAAACTTTAAGGGGGATTTAAAGTAAAAAATAGCAGTCTTCTTTTGATTTTGTATACAACTTTAAAAAAATAAATACGCAATATTTTTTAATTCTTTTTTTTATTTGAAAGATAACACCGCTCAACAAATCGAAGGTTTTTGGCTCCGGTTTGAAGTTTGATATAAAATTTTTAAAGATTTTGACTCGCTGATTCCAAATTCGTGCTCCAAATTTTTCCATCACGTCTAGAATTTTAATTATTCGCGGTTGAAAATGCGAAAAAACGCGATTTTTGCCTTTTTTGAAAGCCTGCACAGCAGCCGCTGGGTGGAATAAAAATCAGGTATAAAGCGTGAGAGTAGAATTGAACTATGATCTCAAAAATATGATCAAAAAAATTTCAAGTTGTTGCACTATTATTGGCCAAACATGCATTTTAAAAAAACATTGCCAAAAAAATTAGAAAAAGCACCTTTTTTAAAAGGCTCTAATACAATAACCAGATGATCAATCTTTACAGTGATGAGCTCAAAATTTAGGCAAAAGTTCATTCTTTCTTATAGACTTTTAAACCCATTAAATATATCTTCCGGTGTATGCGAAAAATAACACAGAAATCTTTAATTTGTAAAATATTTATTTTTTTTAGTTTTTCTTTGAAAAATATCAAAAAAAACGCAAGTAAAGCCCAACCAAACGTAATACTTTGAAAAAAATTGTGTTCTATGTTGGAGACCATAGACAAATTATACTTTTGCGCTTTATACCAAATTTGTATTCCACTGAATGGCTGCTGTGCAGGCTTTCAAATAATGCAAAAATCGTCATTTTTCGCATTTTCAACCGTGAATAACTAAAAATCTGGACGTGATGGGAAAATTTGGAGAACAGATTTGGAATCAGGAGATCAAAGTCTACTAAAATTGATCATCAGAATTCAAACCGGAAAATGAGTGTTGAGCGGTTTAATTTATTGTAATATGTTTAATATTTTATACACAAAATTTGGTGAACTGAAATTGCCACTTTTTTTATAAAGGACAAGTTGTGCAGCTAACAGTACTAGACCGATTTTGAGGAATATTTTTTTTGATATGTAGAATATTAAATTCTCTAGTACCTATCAGGTCCATTTTTTTTTTTTTTTTAAATTTTGACCTAGTTATGTTTTTTATGAAAGAAGAAAAGTAAATTTTTTAATTTTTTAAGTTCATATTAGCATAATTGCAACAAAAATCAATATTTTTCAAAAAATGGCCACGGTAAGTAGTAGAAAATTTAATAATCTACAAATAAAAAAAAAAAAATCATCAAAATCGGTTCAGTGGTGTTTGCTGTACAACTGCAGCTGATTTTATCTTTTAAGATAAGAATTCTACAATTAAGAGGCAACCCTGGCAACTCTTGTTAACCTAATTTTGTGTTATAAAATTTTAAAAATATTACAATAATTCATCTTTCAATAAAAATAACAGAATTAAAAAATATTGCTTACCCAAGTAAAAATGTGAAGGATCAGTACTGATCCGAAAAATGGATCGCTAAGATTAGATCAGTTTTAATCGGACGGATACAATTTCATCCGAAAAATAGGTTTATCTAATTATATAAACCCATTTTTCGGATAACATTGTATCCGCCCGATTAAAACTGATCTAATCTTAGCGATCCATTTTTCGGATCAGTACTGATCTTTCAAATTTCGGATCAGTACTGATCCGAGTAAGATCTTTAAAATCTCGGATAAGACGTGATATATAAAAATATATCGAAACATTTTTACTCTGGTATTTATATTTTTATAGCTGTTTAAAAATTGCTCGCGTTAAGACTGTTTTTATACTCTACACCACTCTGTGGGACAGGGTATAATGATTTTGTGCTGATGTTTGTAACTACCCGAAATATTGGTCCTAGACCTACCATCAAGTATACCGATCGAATCAGAATTACTTTTTGAGTCGATTTAGCGATGTCCGTTCATCTATCTATCGGTATAAGCTCATCTATCGGTATAAGCACGATACATGTCGCAATCTTGAATCAATTGACATGAATTTGAAACTTAATCATTTTTCGGCCCATGGACGAAGCCTATTGAATCGGTCCATGTTAAGACCTAGCCCCCATACAAACGACCCCTTTGGATTTGGATTAAATGACTCTAATAACCGTATTATAATAGATATTATTTTGAAATTTAGCAGGTAATCAAATTTTGTATGCACGAATCACCATTTCAAATTTCAAAGGAATCGGGTCAGTTCTTCTGGTAGTCCCCATACAAACCATCCTCCTGATATTTACATAATTCCCCCAAAATTCATAAGAATGGAAATATTTGATAAAAATTTTATTTTTAGGTGTTAAACGTGTACTTCAGTAACCTTATCAAATCGTAATATAATTGGACCATTTTTGGACTTACAAGGAAGGTCTTTCACAGGGCACCCACCGATTGTCCTGAAACTTGAAAATTGGAATGAGGGGAGAAAAATATGATTTACCTTTTTTTTTGGTTGCCCAGTTTAAAAATGGGTTGCAACCTTATGAAAAAATTTGGGGGCTCGGGAAAATCCGAATAAAAGCCGAACTAGCAGGAATTTCGACAAACGCAAAAATACGGGTCAGCTTAATTTTAATAGAGATTATTATATATGATTTTGGATGTAGTACGCATGTACATTAGAGGTGTCCTTAAAAACGAAAATCATCTTTTTATATCTGGTAGGGTCCTATATTGTTCTTTAGTATCTAAAAATGAGTGAGCCAAAATTTGGGGACAGTCGGATAAAAATAACTCGTGCCGAAAATGGATTGAAGTTTTGGGACATTCTTATATTAAAGAAAAACGCTTTTTTTCTAGTTTTTGGAAAAATATTGGTATTTGATATTTTTTGTTAAATTTTTTGTGAAATAATATGAAAATGGAATTAAATTACTTTTCCAAAAAGACTAATAAAATTAAAATCGGATAAAAAGCAAGCATTTTACGCATACATGCCCCAGACCATTGTATGGTTTTTAAAGCCAGAATTTCAAAATTTTCAAAATTTTTATGCAAAAAAATAAAAAAAAATAAATTTTACTTTTTGATGATATTGAAAACGTGTTTTCGATTAAAAATAGCAGATATGGTAGTCAAGATTTTTTTTTTATTTTTCGCCGGTAGTGATAAAATTTCCGCGAATTCCAAATAAAATGCGTTTTTTTCACAATAATTTAGCAAATATAGGAAAATTTGTTCTTTGTTGTACGGAACGAAGCGTAAAATGTAAATTCTGTAACTTTTGAGAAATCGGATATATGCAGATATCTTGTATTATAGAGATATGTAATGTCCCAAATTTGTCATTTCACCTCGATGAAAAGGGGTTAAAGATGCCCTATTTCTCTAAAAATTTACAGAATTTATGTTTTACACTTGGTATAGTACAATACACAACATTTTTTTTTCCATATTAGCTAAATTATCATAGAAAAACACATTTTCTTTGAAATCCGCGGAAAATATATAACTACCCACGCCAAATTAAAAAAAACTAAACTACCATATTTGTTAGTTTTTATCTATAACATGTATTTAATAACATTATAAAGTAAAAATTATTATTTTTTATTTTTTTGCCTAAAAATTTTAAACATTTTTAAATTTTGGCTTTAAAAACCATGCAATGGTCTGGGCATGTATGCGTAAACTGCTTATTTTTTATCCGATTTGAATTTATTTAAGCTTTTTGGAAAGGTGATTTGTTACCATTTTCATATTATTTAACAAAAAATTTAACAAAAAATACCATATACCAATATTTTTCAAAAAACTAGAAAAAATGGTTTTTTTCAACATATAAGAGTGTCCCAAAACTTCAATCCATTTTCGGCACGAGTTATTTTTATCCAATTGTCCCCAAATTTTGGTTCACTAATTTTTAGATACTAAACTACAATTTAGGACCCTAACAGGTATTAAAAAGTGATTTTGAAAAATTACCTTAGTCGTAAGGACACCTTTAATGTACATATCCATATAAACTACCCCAACGTTTATTGATTTTTGACAATAACGCACTTAAGGAAGCTGAATTCGTACACGACGGATACGTCATTGGAAAGGGCTTCAAAAATCTTTTCGATTTGTATTAAATGTTTAATAGTTTCTTTTGAAAAAATGGGAAAAATTCCTTTAAAAAACGAAAAATTCCAATTTTCCCCCCACCCCTTTGACCCGCCAAATGTGTGATTGGGCAGATAAAAAAAACAGGTAACTCTTATTTTGCTCCCATTTTTCCTATATGGAAGTTTCAGGACAATCGGTTGGTGCCCTGTGAAAGACCTTCCTTGTTAGTCTCCCATATTTAAATTTCGACCAATATTCAGTTAAATCGGTCTATTGACAAAAAATAAACCAATTCCACTAAAATTTGATCTGTGTGTGTTTTTTACACCAATTAAAGATCTAACAAAAGACGGATCCAATCGGTTCATGTTTGGACTTGGGACCCATTTTCCGGAAAACACTGGTCGGTCTTGACCGACTATAACTTTCTTGTTTTTTTTTTTTCATTTAAACCCCCCTTAATACGAAGTGGAGTGGAAACTAAATGCAACGAAATGAAATGGAACAGGAAAAGAAATAGAACGAGTAATGAAATGGAATGAACCAATCAACATAATGGAATGAAAACTTTTTTATTCAATTTGTTTACACTAAGTTTTTTTCACTCAAGAGATAAAAAAGGAAACTAATTTTTTGTTTGTTCCTAATTTAACATTTGTATTAAAATTTTTCCGTAGCGTCGGCCGATATTTTTTTAATCATGCGGAATGGAATGAAACTTACTTAGAACGAAATGGAATGGAGCAGGAATGGTATGGTATGGAAAAGGGAATGACATTTTTTTTACTCAATTTATATTTCACTCAGTTTTTATTTCACTCAAGATAAAAAATTTAAAATACTATATTTTGTTACTAATTTTATATCTGTATTGAAATTTTTTTTTTGGCCGATATATTTTACCCATTTAAAACTTTTTCGCACTTTCAGATTTTTAAATCTTAAAAAAGCTAAAATTGCTCTGGGCTTTTTTATAGTAAAAGACAACAGTAGGAATAATGTAGACAGTAAAATGAGTTTTGATAAAAAAAATACTACTATAATTTATCTGCACAGTTATGTTTTTAAACAGGCGTAAACAATGTCTTCAACCACGAATAAATATAAACAGTTTTTCATTATAAAGAAAAATAAACAAATAAAGAAATAAGAACAATTGCTAAAAAATCTACAACTAATCCTAGATTTAAATGGTAAAAACGTTTGAAAAAAAAACGTTTGATATTTTTTAAATGCTGAAAATAAATGTTTGTTAAATAAATATTCAAATTAAGGCCCGATAACACATTCTGCAATCGGACCTTTCTAATTTTAAATCAAGGAAAAGATGTAAGAAAAACGAAAAAAATCCAATAACACAGTGATACAAAATCGAACTTTCGGAATCGGAATGGGATGAAACCAAAAGCAAATGAAAGCTGACGTTTTCCATAACAAAACCCTCAAGGCCTTTTTTAGGTCAGAGCTAGATTTTATTTTACACGCATTTAAAGTTGGTGATTGTAAAGCATTTAAAGTTTTTGTGTACTAAACATGTCCTACTTTAAAGGCCCCTGGTGGTGCCCTTATTGGACATGAAGGGTCCAGTTTCCAAACTTAAGCTCAAAATTACTTCAGCTATGACTGGTATGAATTTTGCTGCAATCGGTCCAGTACCTATTTACTGAATAGCCAAATTATTAAAATAAACCACGGTGCACCGTTGCGCATGATTGTTATTTAAAGGCAATTACAATATTAATCATTCGCCACTAATACAGTTTTCAAGCATTTATTATTATAATTATAATAAAAGTGTACTAACTTCAAATGCTTGTAAAACAAAATCTAGCTCTGAACTAGAAAAAAGCCTTGAGGGGTTTGTTATGGAATATGTCAACTTTCATTTGCTTTTGGTTTCATCCCATTCCGATTTTGGGTGTTGCACTGTGTAATCAAACCTTCTTTTAAAGCACTTTTGGTTTAGCAGTGAAATAGAAAACTAATTGTGAATCAAGGGAGAGATGTAAGAGATATAAAAAAAAATAAGAAAAAGCTTAAATATTGTGCATATTATTTTTCCCTCCAACCCCCAACCATGATATAAACCTGCTTTAAAAAAAAATTGCTACAATATTATTTTTTTCATATTTGAAGATTTCTTTTCTCCTTCCATCAATGTTACAAATTGACTGTTGTAATAAATTATTTTCGATATGTTAAGAGATGCTACTTGTTCGTTTCCGTTTCCTTTTCGCGTTAAGTATATCAAATTTAACTTTTCAACGTAAGCTTCAGCATATCGTCGAACTATATTCAATAAATGCCAACTCGAAAAAGCTTACTTTTCAGGAGAGCTAAAAAACTAGTTATTTTGCATATTATTGTAAAAAGAAACAATGTACCTTCCATAAGATGGTTTAAATATTCTAAATAATTTTTACCTATGCCAAAAATTTCATATTTTGCACTGGTTTGCGTATTTTTTTGAGATGGCATTTATTACTATATCAAAAAACAAATATTTTTTTAGAGTTGGCATATTTTGTCGGAAACTAAAAATAAATTTTTTTTTTGAAAAATTTTTATAAATTTTTTTTTTTTTTTGGATTTTGTTTTCCTTAGTGCGGTAATTGCAAAAACTAAAAAAAATTAAAAATCTTTGCATTTTTTTAAAAGTTACTAGCTCCGAAAGCCTTTTAATCTCAGGGTGGTCAACTTTGGCACTCTGTAACTCACGCTTTATTGTAGAAGGCTCACTCCAAACTAGCTATTTTGAAAGCTTATATCATTGGCTTTATTTGCCCCACTCATAATGTTTCAATCTGATAAATAGTTTAAAAGTTACATATATATAAGCAATTTTTTTTTTGCAAACACTATTTACCGATATTTTCAAAATGGCAATATCTCGAAAACTAGGAATTAGATATCAAAATCTTTACCAGATTCGTGTTCAGAAAGGCAAATGCAATAAGAAATGTGGTCTAATTTTTTTTAAAAAAAATTTTGAAAAATTTTTGGAAATTTACAATGGGAGTTGGCATTTATTTTCACCAAAAAAATATGTACTTTGAGTTAGCAGAATAACAAAAATGGATGTAAAACGACAAAAAATTATTTTTTTGCTCTGAAATTTTTACCACAGATGGGTATTGCATAGGGGAGCTATTTTCCATCGGAAACTCATTTCGGTCAAATTTGAGTTGGCATATTTTGAATATAGGTTCACGATATATACAAAATTTACTAACATTTACAAACACATAACTGATAATTACACTCGAAAAAAAAATCAGTAAAAAACAGAAAAATTTAAGGAAGCTAAAAAATAGGAAAGACAAGCAAAAAAGTTAAATTCCTGCTTTGCTGAATATATTAATACCCTCACAATCAAAAAAAAGATAAAAAATAAATAAAAACACAAGTTTTATTAATGAAAAAGTCAAATTTTTGATAACAAAAAAATATGAAAAAAAAAAAAAAATTAATTTGTGAAAAAGAATTTTTTTGATTAAAAAAAATTGTTTAACAAAAATTTTAATAAAAAAAAGACTTAATAATAATAAATGATAATTTTGATCCAATTATCAGTTTTTTATGTATCTTTCCAATTTAATTATAAATCATTTTTAATAATTTAAACCTAATCGGGAACTGGTAACAATGACCATCGTCTCGTTGTAGCGAATTCGAACAAGGGTTTAGTGGGAATTGAACCCACGACCCCTGTTTCATTGGCTAGCACGCTACCAACTAGAGTTTCTGTTTCGGTAATAACCGTAACCAAAACCGCAGTTATTCAAGACGAAAACCGAACCCGAAACCGACCCATATTTGATCGGTTATCGGCTTTTTATTAATTTTATAGATTTTTTATATTTTTTTGTTGCATTTAAAAAAAAAAAAACGTAATTTAAATTAACAACTATTTACACATACAATTTATGTTTTTCGTTAAAAAAAATTTAATTATTAACTTTTTTGATGACATAAGTGAAATTTTACTGCTACGCAGTCACTTTAACATTTTAATGTAACAGTGACTGCTTGATTCATATTATATTCACATTTAAAAGAACTGCAAACATTTTTAATCGGAATTTTTAGTAAAGGAAAGTAAGACACTCGTTTTGTTTAAATCGAGTGTAAATTTTTCCCATTTAATAAAAATGAGTGTAAAAAAGTTAATTGAAAGTTTTTTGTTATGAATATATCCGTTACAGCTTAATTTCTTATTTTTTTTCAGATTCAAAACTAAAAAAAATGAGGAACCACCACTCAATCTTTGGAAGATGAATTCAGCTTTTAAGAAGAAATAAGCGAAAGCTAAACCAAAAGGGGAATTTAAACTGAATAAATTATAATAAAAAACTATTCGAAAATAAAGTTTTTCCACCGTTATTCCGGTTTTACTGATAACCGAAAATAACCGAAACCGATCGGTTCTTCAATTTTTGATAACCGAAACCGCGGTTACTAAATTTATCGGTTATTCAGAAACTCTACTACCAACTAACCTACAGGGTATCCCAAAAAAAAAAAGACTTGATGAAAAAAAATTTTTGTTAATTAAAAATTAATGAAAAATCAAAAACTTTGATGAATTTTTTTTTGTTGAAAAATGATTATGTTACGTTTTATTCCTCAGCTGGTGAAAAACTTTTTTATCTACCAGTAGGTGAATTATTATCTAAGTTACGAATCCAAGTTACAAACCTTTTTGGTTTTATGAAAATGAAAACATTAATTCTTATTTTTATTTTGTTTTTATGCCTTAGCTTATTAAGTCAAACTGAGGCGATGTCCTGCATCAATTTTAAATTAGACATCAGCTTAAAAATATTATCGTGTTTTCAAAGTTTTTTTAAGAAAATAAAATTTGTTGTAAAAATGTTATTAAAATAATAGGAAAATAAATTATTTGTTAGACATTTTTTTTTTTTACATGTTAACGTAATGATTAAAAAAAAATTCTCAAAAAATTTTGAAAAATAGTAATAATCATTTTCCCACGAAAATGATTAAGAATCGATGGAAGTTTTACACAAAAAAAATTTCAAAAAATCAAAGAGTATATTCGTGAACCTATATTCAAAATATGCCAACTCAAATTTGACGGAAATGAGTTTCCGATGGCAAATAACTCCCTTATGTAATACCTATCTGCCATAAAAATTTCAGAGCAAAAAAATAATTTGTTGTCGTTTTACATCCATTTTTGTAATTCTGCTAACTCAAAGTACATATTTTTTTGGTGGAAATAAATGCCAACTCCCATTGTAAATTTCCAAAAATTTTTCAAAAAATTTTTTAAAAAAAATTAGATCACATATCTTATTGCATTTGCCATGCTAAACACGTATCTTGTAAAGATTTTGATATCTAATGACTGGTTCTCGAGATATTGCCATTTTGAAAATATCGGTAAATAGTGTTTGCAAAAAAAAAAATGCTTATATTTATGTAACTTTCAAACTATTTATCAGATTAAAACATTATAAATGGGGCAAATAAAGTCAATGATATAAGCTTTCAAAATAGCTAGTTTGGAGTGACCCTATTGCAATACAGCGTGAGTTACAGAGAGCCAAAGTTGACCACCCTGAGATTAAAAGGCTTTCGGAGCTAGTAACTTTTAAAAATATGCAAAGATTTTTAATTTTTTGTTCAGTTTTTGCAATTACCGTACTAAGGATAACAAAAACCAAAAAAAAAAAAAAATTTTAAAAATTTTTCCAAAAAAAATGTATTTTTATTTTCCGACAAAATATGCCAACTCTAAAAAAATATTTGTTTTTTGATATAGTAATAAATGCCATCTCAAAAAAATACGCAAACCAGTGCAAAATATGAAATTTTTTGCATCGGTATAAATTATTTAGAATATTTAAACCATTTTATGGAAGGTACATTGTTTATTTTTGCAATAATATGCGAAATAACTAGTTTTTTAGCTCTCCTGAACAGTAAGCTTTTTCGAGTTGGCATTTATTGAATATAGTTCGACGATATACATTTTCAAAAATGAGTTTTAAATTTATAAACTTAAAAATCGCATTTTAAGAATTTTTTTACGATTTTTTTTTAAAAAGCACAAAAAAAAATTGCAATTTTGGCCATTATTGAAGAAGTTATGAGTAAAAGAAGTTTGAGTAAAGAAACAGACTACCAATTTTCAAAAATTCGATATCTCTTGAACGGGTCATCAAAAAAATCTGAAAATTTAACACGAAGGAGTTTTCGAAGGGTACTAAAAACTGTCAACAAATTGGGAAAATCTAAAAAAAATTTTTCAAAGTGTCCGATTTACATGGAATGCCCCATATATTCATGAGCCTCGATCGATTTTAAGACGATCTAGCGATGTCCGTCCGTCTGTCTGTTGAAACACACTTTTGAAAGATTTTACGGAGGCTTCTGAAGTTTGGCATATATGTTGGGCATTTACAATCTGAACAGGTAAATGACCAACAATCCAGCAAAATCGGTCCAGTGCACAGAGGTAAAAACCGGCCAAAACTAAAAATTTTTTTTTTTTCTTTTTTTCCAAATTGAAGCCAAATGAGAGCTAATACTTCAAAACATGCGATTACAAAGTTATGCTTCAATCCCTTGAGTAGTTTATGTTTTATAACGAAGCAAAGTTGAGTAACTGTATTTATTATTATTTAAATTTAAAAGTTGTGATTTGCCACTTTGAAATCCAAGTAGGCTGTAAACTTAAAAAAAAAAAATGTTTGCCTTGAAATTGATATATTTTGAAAATTTTGCATTATTTTTGCATGTCATATGCATTTCGGCAATTTCGAGTGCGTGGATCAATTTAAACAGTGGTGGTGAAAATAAATCTAAAAAAATAAAAAATTTAAAAAAATACAAACTTTGGAAAGCCCAAAAAAATACTTTTTGCTCAAAATTGCTCTTAAGTCGATATACCACAAATTAGTATAAGGGTTCCCAAGTAAGTACTAATTAACATCAGTACCAAGTTTAACCAAGTCTTTCAGTTAGAGCCTTTTAAAGTTTGGTCATTTATCTATATATATAAAAGAGTAACGTGACTGACTGACTGATTGACTGACTGACTGACTGACATACTCATTCATCATCGCCCAGCCCAAACCGCTGAAGCTACAGACTTGAAATTTGGACTGTAGGTTCACCTCCCGGAATATAGATCCACTAAGGCTGGATTTTTGCCAATGTTGATTCTAAGGGGGTAAAAAGGGTAAAAAACTGTACTTTTGGTACTTTTTATAACTCATGAAATAATGGTCATAGAGACTTGAAATTTGGACTGTATGTTCACCTCCCGGAATGCAGATCCTGTAAGGCTGGACTTTTGCCAATGTTGATTATAAGGGGGTAAAAAGGGTAAAAAACTGTACTTTTGGTACTTTTTATAACTCATGAAATAATGGTCATAGAGACTTGAAATTTGGACTGTACGTTCACCTCCTGGAATGTAAATCCTGTAAGGCTGGACATTTGCCAATGTTGATTCTAAGGGGGTAAAAAGGGTAAAAAACTGTACTTTAGGTACTTTATTTATCTCCTAAAATAATGGTCATAGCGACTTGAAATTTGGACTGTATGTTCACCTCCTGAAATATAGATCCACAAAGGCTGGATTTTTTCCAATGATGATTCTAAGGGGGTCAAAAGGGTAAAAAACTGGACTTTTGGTACCTTTTATATTTTCTAAAATAATTGTCACAGAGACTTGAAATTTGGACTGTATGTTCACCTCCCGGAATATGGATTCACTAAGGCTGTATTTTCGCCAATGATGATTCTAAGGGGGTAAAAAGGGTAAAAAAACTGTACTTTTGGTACCTTTTTTAGTTCCTTAAATAATGGTATTAGAAACTTGAAATTTGCAATGTAGGTTTACCTCCCGGAAACAAAAATCACTAAGGCTGGGTTTTTGCCAATGTTGATTCTACGGGGGTAAAATGGGTAAAAAAGTGTACTTTTGGTACTTTTTATATATCCTATATATATAATAGTCATAGAAACTTGAAAATTGGACTGTATGTTCACCTCTCGGAATTAAGATCCAGTTAGGCTTAATTTTTGCCAATGATGATTCTAAGGGGGAAAAAAGGGTAAAAAACTGTACTTTTGGTACCTTTTACATTTACTTAAATAATGGTACTAGAAACTTGAAATTTGTAATGTAATGTTCACCTTCCGGAAAAAAGATTCAATAAGGCTGGATTTTTGCCAATGTTGATTCTACGGGGGTAAAAAGTGTAAAAAAGAACCTTTTATAAAAAGTACCTTTTATAAAAAGTACCTTTTTTAAAAAGTACCTTTTATAAAAAGTACCTTTTGTAAAAAGTACCTTTTGTAAAAAGTACCTTTTATAAAAAGTACCTTTTATAAAAAGTACCTTTTATAAAAAGTACCTTTTATAAAAAGTACCTTTTATAAAAAGTACCTTTTATAAAAAGTACCTTTTATAAAAATTACCTTTTATAAAAAGTACCTTTTATAAAAAGTACCTTTTATAAAAAGTACCTTTTATAAAAAGTACCTTTTATAAAAAGTACCTTTTATAAAAAGTACCTTTTACAAAAAGTACCTTTTATAAAAAGTACCTTTTATAAAAAGTACCTTTTATAAAAAGTACCTTTTATAAAAAGTACCTTTTATAAAAAGTACCTTTTATAAAAAGTACCTTTTATAAAAAGTACCTTTTATAAAAAGTACCTTTTATAAAAAGTACCTTTTATAAAAAGTACCTTTTATAAGAAGTACCTTTTATAAAAAGTACCTTTTATAAAAAGTACCTTTTATAAAAAGTACCTTTTATAAAAAGTACCTTTTATAAAAAGTACCTTTTATAAAAAGTACCTTTTATAAAAAGTACCTTTTATAAAAAGTACCTTTTATAAAAAGTACCTTTTATAAAAAGTACCTTTTATAAAAAGTACCTTTTATAAAAAGTAACTTTTATAAAAAGTATCTTTTATAAAAAGTACATTTTATAAAAAGTACCATTTATAAAAAGTACCTTTTATAAAAAGTACCTTTTATAAAAAGTACCTTTTATAAAAAGTACCTTTTATAAAAAGTACCTTTTATAAAAAATACCTTTTATAAAAAGTACCTTTTATAAAAAGTACCATTTATAAAAAGTACCTTTTATAAAAAGTACCTTTTATAAAAAGTACCTTTTATAAAAAGTACCTTTTATAAAAAGTACCTTTTATAAAAAGTACCTTTTATAAAAAGTACCTTTTATAAAAAGTACCTTTTATAAAAAGTACCTTTTATAAAAAGTACCTTTTATAAAAAGTACGTTTTATAAAAAGTACCTTTAATAAAAAGTACCTTTGATAA
This sequence comes from Pegoplata infirma, assembly GCA_963921195.1. Taxonomy (NCBI): domain Eukaryota; kingdom Metazoa; phylum Arthropoda; class Insecta; order Diptera; family Anthomyiidae; genus Pegoplata; species Pegoplata infirma. Next base: position 56,762 of record CAWUER010000156.1, read on the forward strand.
AAAGTACCTTTTATAAAAAGTACCTTTTATAAAAAGTACCTTTTATAAAAAGTACCTTTTATAAAAAGTACCTTTTATAAAAAGTACCTTTTATAAAAAGGAATGTAGAATTTTTCGGTGAAGAAAAAAAACTTCTGGAAGAGATACTTTTTTTGAAATTTCGTTTCTAACGGGGGTAAGAAAGTGTACTTTTGGTACTTTTTTTTTGTTCCTATAATAATGACCGTTGAAGCTTGAATTTTGGAATGTAGGGGACTTCGCTGAAAAAAATTCTGCTAAAGTATTTTCAAAAAATTCTGTTTCTAGAGCTGTAAAAAAGTGTTTTTTGATACTTTTTATATTTCATGAAGTAATTATCCTAGGCACTGAAATTTTGAATGCTTTAAAAAGTTATTTTTGGAATTTCTGTTTCTAAGGGTCGCGACCGATCGTAAAGGGGATAAAAAGTGCAAATTTGGTTATTCTTATATTTCTTGAAATAATGGTTCAGAAACTTGATGTTTTAAATAAAGGATCACCTAGCACAAAAAAACAGTTTTTGGAAAATATAATTTTACGGGGAAAAGGGGACAAATGGTTATTTTGAGATATCTAACTATTGAACTAAAAGCCGCAGAAATAACACCCAAGACAAGGACATATTTTAAAATTTTAGGGTAAAAAGGGGTACCTGGTAACAGTGGTGTAAAATGGTACTTTTTATATCTACAATATAAAGACAACAGAAATTTTTATATTTTTAACGCATATTATAAGGAGAGGAATGAAACTTACATGGAGCGAAAGGAGATGGACTTGGAAGTGAAATGGAATAGAACGGGGAACGAAGTGGAATAGAGCTGGGAACAATATGGAATGATACTTTTTACTTAAATTTTACGTATTTAACTTTTTTGACTCTATATTTGTTCTCTCTATATGTTTTTCCACTCAAACTTATTATTATTCCAACTTTTTTTTTCACTGAAGTATTTATTCACTCAAAATCTTAAAACCCGATATAAGGGCTCGAAAATTGTCAATACATTTTTTCACCGAAACGAGCATGATGACGTACCAGCGAAGTTATTCAAATTTTATTGTTTAAATTATTCATTAAAATATTATTTTATGAAAGACTTAAACGTCCACAAGTAAATAAACCAAAAACTATGTAGAGGATTTTTTTTTAAATCGATAGAGTAATCCTGATCTTTATATTATACGGTATTCAATACAACCGGTAACGAAGTACCGGGATGGTAAGCTAGTATCATATAAAGAGCTTTTTGAGCTGTGGAAAACACATAAAAAGAGAAGATGGATAAAATACTGACGATTAAGAAACAACATCTTAAAACACCTTCAAAAAATTTTTTTCGCGAACAAAAAAAATTTTTTTCGCGAAAAAAAAAAATTCCGCGAAAATTTTTTTTTTCGCGAAATTGGTTTATTGTTATATTCTTAACCTGCCTACAATATTTTATAAGTTTACATAGAAAATTAAAGAAGTTATAGGGTTTTGGCCGGAATTTACCACTGTGCAGTGGTTAAAAATTTATGAGCAAAAAACTGAATTTCGGCAAGGGGGTTTCGTGATAAAAAACACGATAACACACGAAAGGCAATTCTGAGGATGCTGAAGCTTGGCATATATATTTGCCGTTCCTCTGGCCTGGTTATTAGCAAAACCGTGAATTTAAGATTAGTTTCAACTTAAATTCACGTGTTGAAAACCCGTTAAAGATGTTTTAAAAACATTGGTAAGTCACAAAAATATTTTACAACGTATTTTGGTCACTCAAAAATATTTTTACACTAGAAAAAATACACTCGAAAAAAATTTTACACTCAACAAAAATTTTACACCAAAAAAAAAAATTTAGTAATAATTTATTTCTTATCAAAAATTTTATTTTTTTCACGTTAGAAAATTTATTATCACTTAAAAAGGGCATGGTGGAGTGTATTCATAGATTCGGCTAAGTCGAATTTAACTTTTCTATTTGTTTTACTTATTTAACCTTTGTAGCTAAAAAAAATCTAAAAAAAAGAAAATAGGATATTTTATTTTTTCATAAAATTGTTTTTATCAAAATTTTGTTTTTTTTATATAAAATTTGTTTTTATAAAAAAAATAATAAAATTTTTGTGAAAGAACTCCAGTTGCTAAAAAAAATTTAAAAAAAAATAGGAAATTTTATTTTTTTATAAAATTGTTTTTATCAAAATATTGTTTTTTTATATAAAATTTGTTTTTATAAAAAAACTAACAAAGTTTTTGTATTTCATAAAATTTTTTGCATCAAAAACTTTTTTGCATTAAAAACTTTTTATATCAAAAACTTTTTGTTCAAAAAAACATTTTTATTTTTTTTTTCAAAATTTTATTTTCTCCATATTTTCACCAAAATTACTTTTTCACCAAGTCTGAACTTTTTCAGACATAACAATGGTCCATGTGTTTAACAAAAAGTTCAAAAAGAAATTGAGAGTGTTAAATGGGTCTGTGTCGAATCTTTTATGTGTTGCACTAGAGCAACACAATTTTATAATTTTGTATGTTCACGCCCGCAAAATGGGACGGACCGAAGAAGTTAAATTTTTAAGTCTTCTGGATACAAATTGGCGTTTTTGTCTAGCTTTTTTTGGTTTGGTCTGTAAACGGACCGACAGGCGAATGTATTAGATTCGATTTTGCTCAATTACCAAATTTACAGTTCTTTTAGTTTGGACTGCACCCTGCTGCTTTGCACAGACGGATCCGATTTTGCTCATTCGCAGCCATTTTTTTTTGAGTGTATTAAAAACATAAAACATATTTAACAAACATTACAAACCGTAACGAAATAAAAATTCACCTGCAAATAAATGTTAACGTTTTTGAAAAAAAAAACAAATTTAAACTTTATCATTGTTAAAATAAAAGGTGTGAATATATTCATGAAACATCATGAATGAAGTGTTTGAAATTGAGAGTTTTTTCTGTATTTTTATTTTGTATATTTTTTTTTAACAAAAAGTACTTAATTTTATTTATTGTTTCAAATAACTACACAAAATTAATGAATGAGTGAATAGATGAGTGAATGAATGAACGTAGGATTGTTTTTTTTGTTTTGCAATTTTATGGACTTTTGAATTTTGTGTTGAAGTTTATAAAATACAGGTACTTAATAAAAAGTAATTTGTTTTTAATTTATTTTAATTTTTTTTTTCTAAAATAATGCTATTTATAAATAGAAAAATAAAATATCAAGTTAATAAATAAAGTTAAATTAAGAATTTATTGGAATTAATTTATTTTGTGGAATTTTAAATGTACCAAAATCATACAGCTATATTCAGGAATGCTGCAACGAATAAAAAAATAAGACAAAACCGACATTTAAAATCCTACTGATGATAACACTAACTGGAGTGTTTATAACCGTTATGGGAATACCAGAAATGTCTATAATTTTTAGAAATTAAATTTTCCTTTTGCATTTTTTCAACTTGAACCCTTATAACAAATATAATTAGAGCCCGAGCTCGATCTGTATTTACAGCAAAAACACTAACAAAATTACTGACAAAATATGTCGCCATTAGGCACGTCTCCGAAACAGAAATGCAAATTGCTTTATTTGTGTCTGCAATTCCAGATAATGTTGGTTACTCTTGCCAAATAATGTAAGAGACAAAAAAAGTTGAAAGAAGGTATGAGGTGAGGTTGAAATTTCTAGAAATAGAATTGTAGTGTTGGAAACTGTCAAAATTTATTCTGTAGAAACTATAACTATTCACATATATAAAAAACAATTTCCATTAACAAGAAAAATCGACATTTAAAATCCTACTGATGATAACACTAACTGGAGTGTATGAAACCGGTATGGGGGAATACCAGAAATGTTTATAATTTTTAGAAATTCAATTTTTCTTCTGCATTTTTTAAACTTGAACCCTTCTAACAAATACTTTTTTGTTTTTATACCCTCCACTCTAGTGATAGAGGGTATATATAAGTTTGACATTCCGTTTGTAACACCTCGAAATATTGGTCTGGGACCCCATAAAGTATATTATTCACGATCCTCGATCGATTTAAAGACGATCTAGCGATGTCCGCCTGTCTGTCTGTTGAAAACACGCTAACTTTTGAAAGACTTTACGGAGGCTCCGGAAGTTTGGCATATGTGTTGGGCATTTACCTGGTCAGGTTGGTATTACAATCCAGCGAAATCGGTCAAGTGGTTCTAAAGTTATGATCAAAAGACTGAATTTCGGCAAGGTTTTTTGGTGAAATTATGAGATAAAACTTTCGCTAACTTTCTGAGGAAGCTGAAGCTTGGCATATATATTTGTCTTTACCTAGGCCTAGTTTGTGTTGAATTTTAGCCAAATCTGTCCATTGGCTCAGAAGTTATTAGCAAAACCGTGAATTTCGGATTAGTTTCACCTTAAATTCACGTGTTGAAAACCCGTTAAACATGTTTTAAAAATATTGGTAAGTCACAAAAATATTTTACAACGTATTTTTGTCACTTAAAAATATTTTTAACACTAAAAAAAAGCAAAAATACACTAGAAAAAAATTTTACACTCAAAAAAAAAATTGTACACTCAAAAAGAAAAAATTTCGTAAATTATTTTTTTTTTTCAAAAATTACTTAAAAAAAAGTTTTTTTACACAAAATAAAATATTTCTAATCAAAAATGTTTTTTTTACTTAGTTGGTAACATTTATGGCTAGGGAAAATGTGTCCCCTAAAATCAGGCAAAGTCCCCCCTACGACATTTTTGTCGCTTTATAACATATTCAAGGGTTTCACGTTTTTTTTCTAAAAACAGAAAAAAGTTAGTCACCTCAAGTTTGGCACGAATATGTCTTATGGTCCTAGGCAGGTTAAGTTGGGAAATGGGCAAAAAACGGACAAGGGGGAAAAAGTTTCCCTTACAGAACTAAACCAAACTATGAAATACGCCAATTATATTGATGGTATTTTGTATTTTTGTTAAACAAATAAAACATTTTTAAGTTCGCAGACCTGCGCTAGAACCCAGGGAATTAGAAAATGTTTTTTTTGGGGGCCCGCCCCGTTTTGAGGGCGTAGATAACAAAATTATTTAAATATTGATAAAATAATAATAATAAGGTTCACAAAGCAAAATTAAACAAGTAAGAAAATTATAGTCGGTCAAGACCGCCATATAATACCCTACACCAGTGTTTCCCGGAAAATGGGTACCAAGTCCAAACATGGACCAATTGGGTCTATCATTTGTGAAGTCTTTAATAAGTCTATAAAATACTCACATACTAAATTTGAGTGAAATTGGCCCGAAATTTTCATATTGGGCCTAAGTCCAAAAATGGTCCGATTATAATCAGATTTTTGGGTTATTAAAGTATGCGTTAAGCACACACAAACAAAATTTTAATAAAATAAATTTATGTGAATATCGGGAGGTTTGTATGGGGGCTACAAGAGAACTGGTCCGATTCCTTCGAAATTTAGAACGGTGATTTCTGAATACAAAAAACGTTTACCTGCAAATTTTGAAAGGATATCTAATAAAATACGGTTGTTAGGGTCATTTGACCCAAATTTAAAGGGGACGTTTGTATGGAGGCTAGGTCAACACATGGACCGATTTTTTTTCAATTTCAATAGCGTCCGTCCTTGAGTGAAGAGAAGCTTAAGTTTCAAATTTCAGACAAATCGGTTAAAAATTGCGACCTGTATCGTGCGCACAATGTTTACATGGACGGACGGACGAAGGGACATCGCTAAATCGACTCAAAAAGTGATCGATCGGTATACTTGAAAGTGGGTCTAGGACCAATATTTTGGGTAGTTACAAACATCAGCACAAACTCATTATACCCTGTACCACAGAGTGGTGTAGGTCAACACATGGACCGATTTTTTTCAATTTCAATAGCGTCCGTCCTTGAGTCAAGAGAAGCTTAAGTTTCAAATTTCAGACAAATCGGTTAAAAATTGCGACCTGTATCGTGCGCACAACGTTTACATGGACGGACGGACAGACGGACGGACGGAGTCGCTAAAGCGACTTAAAAAGTGATTCTGAGTCGATCGGTATGCTTGAAAGTGGGTCTAGGACCAATATTTTGGGTAGTTACAAACATCAGCACAAACTCATTAAACCCTGTACCACAGAGTTTTGTAGGTTATAATGAACTTGGAAACATTTTGGAGGGTGTAAAAGATTCGGCACAGCCGAATTGTTTTTTTTCCTATTTTTTTTATTTTAAAAATGTTCCGTATACAATTTAAAAACTACACTAAATATAAAGTAGACATTTTTTTAAACAAAATTTCCATACAATTATTTTTTAACGTTGGAAATTTTTTTTTAACGTTTTTTTTTTACCAAATTTCTAAACATTTTTTTTTTTTAATTAGAAAAATTACAATAACTTAAAAATCTCACAATTAAAAAAAACGCCCTTGTTAGCCCTATTCTAAAAGCTGCCAATCTAGTGACTATTATTAATTGAAAAATTCCTTCTACAACTAATAAATGTTTCTCATTTTCTCTTTTTTCAAAACTAAATACTTATTGATAAATATCCGACAAATTGCATACTTAAATTTTATTATATTACAACAAACCATTTCGTTTTTACCTCTTTTTTGTTGTGTTAAATACAACACCTTTTTTGGTCATCCATTCCTTTTCATTGATCTCAATCAATTTAATACCTTTTCGTCCTTGCTTTCCGTCTCACATGTTTGTTGTTGATGGCAAAAACCAAATGATATTATCTTGCTTGTGTCACAGAACTATTTTTCCACTTGATTACCTTACAAAATATATGATAGATAGTTTTAATATGTCTGCACTAACTATAAAAGGTAAAATAGGATATAAGGAAAAGGATGTGTAGATAAAAAGGATATTGTAAATATTAGTAGAGAAGAAAACTGGTCAAGTAACAGGAGTTGAAATGTCATTTAAAAATAACTCAGACGTAAGTAGTATGTTTAGTGTATATAAAGTATGTGATTTTTAATGCATGATTGCTTAAGGTTATCAATAATATCATTTTTGATTTACAGATTTTTTTTTTGCAATTTTAAAGACAGTTTTATTGACACTTCAATGAATTGCAAATAATGTCTAATAAAATTTTAAATCTCAAAAAAAATTTTCAATTGTGTAAATTGGTTAATATTATATTAAATTTTAATAAATTTTTATTAAAAAATAAAAATTATTTTATGCTTCCTTTAAAATATTATATTTTGAGTTGGTTTATTCTAGCTCGAGGTCATGATTTCCTTAACTAACTAAACAGGCGCGGATCCATGGGGGGGGAGGTGGAATGGGGGAAATCCCCCCCAAACCGATTTCGAAAAAGAAAAAAAGAAGGAAAAGGAAGAGAAGAAAAAGAAAAAAAAAGAAAAAGGAAGAGAAGAAGAAAAAGAAAAGGAAAAAAGTAAGAGTAGAAAGAAAATTCCTTCACATTGTAAAAAAAAAAAATTTCAGAATCTAAAAGATTTTCTGGTATTTGTCTGAGAGCCTCAAAAATGTTCTTGGGGAAAAATGTTTTGACTTTAAGAGATTATCTATACCAAAAATATTAATGATTTTTTAAAGATTTTTTTTTTTTTATCGGAGATTATGTTCGGAAATAATAAAACAGAATCTGAATTCTTTCAAAGATTTTTTATTGGAAATCTGAAAATTTTTCTAAAAAAAAATTGTTTTTTAAAATGTAAAAAAATTTTTGTAAGTAAAAATCGGTGAATTTGAAAACTTTGTTACGAAAAATTTTTAGGTTTGGAGAATGCCTTGGAGTCTTAAAAAAATGTTTAACAAGAGATATGCATCAAATCTAAATATATTGAAAGAATTTTTAGAATTATTTTTTTAAGAATTATTTTTGTATTAGAAAAAATTTACATCTAATTTTTCATAAAAAACAGCATCGGAATCTGAAAAGTTCTAAAATAAAATTTGAAACTTGTTAAATCATATTAATTTTCTTTAAGAAAATATGATTCAGATATTAAAAACATTTTTTTTTTTTAGAATCTGATTTTTCTCACTGTATTAGAACCCGATAGGTTTTTGTTGAGTTTGTTTGTCTAAAATCAGAAATATTACTAAAGGAAATTTTTTTAATTATTAAAACTATTTATTAATAAAAGACTTTTCAAATAACAAACATTTTAAAGGCTGAAAGTTTTTCTATTCAAAAAAGTCTCATAATCCCAAAATTGTTTAAAGCAAAAAATTTAATGATAAGAGTGATTTTTTTAGAACCAGTTCTGAAATTTTTGCGATTTACGACATTTAGCATTAATTTTCATGTAAAATCTTCCACTGAATCCGAAAATGAAGTCCAAAGGTTCAAAAGTAGAACACTGAATCCGAAAATAAAGTCCAAAGGTTCAAAAGTAGGACAGTTTTTGGAATATTGCTAACTTTTCAAATTTAAAAATTTTTGATTACTTAAATATAAATATCTTCAGATAAAATCAATGGATTTAATTTTTCAACCTGATTATCGCCTATTTTTTAACACGATTACCGATATTCATCAATATTTTGACAAATTTTACCGCAAAATCTTCTATATGTTGACTTAAAGCTTCTAAGGCAATAATTAGATTGAAAAATACTGCAAATAAAATTGATAACGCATTTAATTACCCAGTTTGAAAATGTGTCGCTGAGGAAATTTCCACAGTGATTACTTGAGGAAATGTCTTCAGGTTCTGACAAATCATAGGTAATCCTTGATGACATGTCCTAACATTGTCAGCACTGAATGTTTGCTTTAAGAGTGTGGACAATTCCTCTAAGACGTCTAAAAGGAAATGTCTTCAGAATAGCAGTACATTAAATTAGAATTTTAAATCTGGGCAACTCTTCAATTTCCAAGAAAAATCTAACAAGTAGAATAAAAGAAATAAATAGACAAACAATTTTCAAAATAAAGTTTGGAACAGGTTGTTAGGTGTGGGACTAATAAACTGGAGGTTTCAGGTTCAAATCCAGTTCGGACTAATAAAGGCGGAAAGTTTTTTCTAAATATGAGAAAGATAATTTATAAAGGAAAATAGATAAAAGTAAAAACTAAAGGAAATACGAAAATTTTTTGTATTTTCGCATGACCTACGTCAGACATTTCCCCAAAGAAGTCTCAGGTGACATGTCCCCAGAAGGTCAGCCCTGACCACTGCTGACTTTGAGTGAGGACATTTTGAAAATTTGTATGAAACTGTCCTCAACCCAGTACATAGAGATGTCTTGTGGATGTCAGCAGTGACTATGACATGTCACCACACCGTCACTGAGGATGGGTTGAGGTCGTTGCCAACTGGGTACCTTTAATTTAAAACCAAACGAGTAGAAAAGTTAAATTCGACTTGGCCGAACCAATGAATACCCTCCACAATGCCCTTTTAAGGCTGGATTACTCAATGCTCCGTTATAAAATAACTCTATGTTAAATTTAACTTTTTCATGCAAATTTTGACATAAGGCTCCGTTAAATCGGCAGTTAGCAGCTAACTTTTTATTGAGTAATCCGCCCTAAGTGATAGCAAATTTTCCAACGTGAAAAAATAAGATTTTTGATTAGTTTTTATTTTGTGTAAAGTAATTTTTGAAAAAAAAAATTTACTAAATTTTTTTTGAGTGTAAAGTTTTTTTTGAGAGTAAAATTTTTTTGAGTGTAAATTTTTTTTTGAGTGTATTTTTTTTTTGTGTAAAAAATATTTTTGAGTGACAGAAATATATTGTAAAATATTTTTGTGACACACAAATGTTTTTAAAACAGGTTTAACGGGTTTTCAACACGTGAATTAAAGGTGAAAAAATCTGAAATTCACAATTTTGCTAATAACTTTTGAACCACTGGACTGATTTGGCTGAAATTTAACACGATCTAGGCCAGGGGAACGACAATTATATATGCCAAGCTTCAGCCTACTTAGGGAGTGGAGATAGGGCGTAGGTATGTTTTACAAAAAAGTTGCAGGGTAAAAATAAATGGGGGTCGGTCTCACTAATGACCCCTCTCGGACGCAGCTGATTAAATAAAACGGTAGAAGCTGATTAACTAAAACAAATTTACAAAAAATAAAAAAAATTGTATGGGGACCGCCTTAACAGTTAAAGATAGAGGGTAGGTGTGTTCAGAGAAAATGTTTGGAATAAAAAAATATTGTGGGTCGGTCATACATTTTGTTGCTCTAAGATCACTATTAGGGCAGTTGGAGCAAATTTTAAAAAATGTTGTTTTGTGTGGGAGCCCCTTTTGAAATTGGAGATAGGGTATTAGTTTGTTTCAAAGAAATGTTAAGACGTAAAAATTAATGGGGGTCGGTCTTATAAAGGACCCCTCTATGACGCACCATTGAAGCAGTAGAAATGATTTTAAGATTGTAAAATTACAATAAAATTTTTTCAAAAAATTTAAAAAAATAGTACTAATCGTTATCACGATCCTCCTGGGCAAAAAATTTGTAGAATCGATAGAAGTTTTACACAAAAAAATTTCCAAAAAATCGAAAAGTACAAACATTTTCAAAAATGAGATTTAAATTTGAAAACTTAAAAATCGCATACTAGAGCGCTTTTAAGAATTTTTTTTGGGATTTTTTTTAAAAAGTACGTAAAAAACAAAAATTTTGAAAAAAAAAAATTGAAATTTGGACCATTGTTGAAGAAGTTATGAGTAAAAGAAGTTTGAGTTAAGGAACAAGCTACCAATTTTTAAAAATTCGATATCTTTTGAAAGGGTCATCAAAAAAATCTGAAAATTTACCACGAAGGAGTTTTCGAAAGGTACTAAAAACTGTAAACAAATTGGGTAAATCTAAAAAAAAAGTTTTTCAAAGTGTCCGATATTTCGAGGTGTTACAAACGGAATAACAAACTTTTATATACCCTCTATCACTAGAGTGAAGAGTATAAAAAAGAATCATGTTTACTAGAGTGGTTCTTATTTTAAACTTTTTTGGGATTTTCGATACTTCTGAACCTTGGATTTGTTAAACTACCCAAAATAAGAACCTGTTGAAATTTTGGGCCAAATCGGTTAACTCTATGACCGCCCTCAAATCGGTTAAAATTTCGAGTTTTGAAAATAAAAAAAAAATAGTAGTAATAAATAAAATAAATCACAAATTTTATGAATATGCTCAAAATATTTTTTGTTTAACATTTTCCCAAATATTGCCAGATAATAAATATAAAATATTTGTGATATCGGTAATCCATATAAATTTGGCAACAAAAATAATTTTTAAATTCTACACATTTTTTAAGTCTCCAAAATTATTTTTTTAAAATTTTATTAAACAAAATCGCAGAAAACTTAAATTTTGTTAATAAAATGTTAAAATACTTGTTATTTATGTTGTTTATTTACTCAAGTACCAATATTTTCTAAAATTGTCGAAAAAATCTTGTAACTTAGAAAACTTCTGAATTTGGAATTATTAAATTAATCGATCATTTTTAAAATTTTATTCGTTAAATCGAATAAGTCAAAAATGCTAAATGTCGATTAATCGTTTAATCGAACAATAAAAAAAACCCGATTAATTGAACACCCTACACAAGATATATTCGTGACAAATTTTGGGAGTCTAGCTCTTTTGGTTTGAACTGCTGTGTGATTTCCACAGACGCACCGCACCGCCTGACAAACATCGCTAAAATGGCTTATATTCAGTGTTGATCATTACTTTTCACAAACAGACGAATCTGATTTTGACCATTTACCAAATTTATAGCTCTTTTGGTTTGGACTTAATCTATAGAGAACCAATTTTTTTTTTTTCAAAATTGATTTAAAATTTCTATCTGTATCGTTTTTCATATGGACTGACGGACATTGCTTGATTCGACTTATGGTTAAAAAAACAGATTTTTTTTTTAAGAATACTTCAAAACTTTATAAAAGTTGTATATATGCCCTTATTCACGCGAAGTATTTATGTGTAAATTGATAATTTATATCACAAACTTTCTTCGCTTAATCAAATGAATGACAAATCCAGTTTTGTAAACTATATCAACTTGTTGTTGGCCACAAATAAAATCATGTAAGGAATATTAATTTTTAATTGAAGAAGATTGCTATTTGTTCAATGGAGTACATAGAAAAATGTTGAACAAGTTTAACTGGCCAATATGTAAAAATATAAATCAATTTATTTCGCCTTAATGTTAGCGAAAGAAAGTGTTCTCTAAAAATTCAGTTAGTTGAAAAATATCAGTGAAACGTTAAACATTCAAACGTCATGAAGTTTATAGCAACAAAACAAAATATTTGGATTTTCGTAATAATTTTGTTAGTAAATAAATCTTGTACAAATGATTTGAATTTAAAACAAAATAAAATTGAATTAAGACAAAATAGTTTTCTACAATGGTTAGCATCAATATTTCAAAGACCACCCATTACTATCCGACCACCAACAATACCAACAACAATACCAACAACTATTACTCTTCCCACATTCAAACCCAAAGAGTGTATGCCCTGCACATGTGGCACCGCAAATACCATTCATCGCATAGTAGGTGGCGTAGAGACAGAAGAAACACAATATCCCTGGATGACTTTGCTAATGAATAATGGACGTTTCTATTGTGGTGGATCACTCATCTCTAATTTATATGTTGCCACAGCTGCTCATTGTCTGAGAGGATTTTTGGCACCTTTGTTGTCGGTACGTTTTTTGGTACACGATCGTAAACAAAATTCTATGAAAGAGATTAATCGTCAAGTTGCTCTAACATATGTTCATGAAAATTATGATCCATATAAAATTAATAATGATATTGGTCTTATCAAACTAATGCGACCAGTGGATATGTCTGAATTTTTAAGACCCGTTTGTATGCCTGTGGCTGATGAGTTATATACAGATGAAACTGCTATTATATCAGGATGGGGTGCTACAAGTGAAGGTGGTCCTTTGTCGAATCGTTTGATGGTAATTATTTTTTTTTTTTTTTGTTTAAAATTTTTTTTTTTTAAGTTTTGAGTGAAAAAATATCAGTCACAAAAAGAATAAAAAAAAGTTTAGTAAAAATAAATTTTGAGTGAAAAAACTAATGAGCGAAAAAAATTTATGTGAAAAAATTTTTGAATGAAAAATTTTGAGTAAAAAAAAATAAAAAAAATTTGAATTTTCAGTAAAAAAGGATACCAGTCACAAAAAAATTTTCTAATAAAATTAATCTAGTAAAAATAATTTTTGAGTGGAAAAAACGAAGTAAAACAATTTTTTGAGTAAAAAAAATATTAAGTAAAAACAAATTTAGTGATTTCATTAAATTTATTCCAGATCGTTCTCTGTTTCATGACATTAGGCTTCCTGTTCTATTCCATTTAGTTCCCTGTTCCATTTCATTTCGTGCACTGGTAAAGAAAAAAAAAAAATATCAAAATATATTTTGAGTGAAAAAACCATTATCGAAAAAAATTTATGTGAAAAAATTTTTGAATAAAAAATTTTGAGCGAAAAATTTTGAGTAAAAAAATAATAAAAAAAATTGAGTGTATAAACCTTGAGTGGAAAATTTTCAGTAAAAAAGAATACCAGTCACAAAAAAATGTTCAAATAAAATTAATCTAGTAAAAATAATTTTTGCGTGGAAAAAAACGAAGTAAAAATATTTTTTGAGTGAAAAAATATTAAGTGAAAAAAAATTTAGTAATTTTATTAAATTAATTCCATATTGTTCTCGGTTTCATGTCATTACGTTTCCAGTTCTATTCCATTTAGTTCCCTGTTCCATTTCATTTCGTGCCCTGTTAAAGAAATAAAAATTGTCAAATTACTAGGAAAAATCTCGTAATCCCATTTTACCAATATTTGACACTTTTCCTTGTTTTTTAACAAATCAAAATTTACATTTTTTTTGGTAATTTTACAAATTTCCAAGATAATTTTACAAAAAAAATCTAGTAAATTCATAAGAATTCCCTGTAATTTAAATTTCGCCAAAAAACTTTAAATTTACAATTTTATTGGTAAAAAGCTTGTAAAATTACAAAATTATTGGTAAACAACTTGTAAAATAGGAGGTAGCAAAAAATCTAGTAAAATTACGAAACCTCTTTGTAAATTTTATCGTGTCAAAAAATTTGTAAATTTACAATTTTATTGGTAAAAAGCTTGTAAAATTACAAAATTATTGGCAAACAACTTGTAAAATTACTAGGATTTTTGTCAAATAGGAGGTATCAAACAAAAAAAAGTTTTTCTTGTAATTTGACAAGGTTTTTTTTGAGTGTTGATTAAAAAATAACGAATTTACAATACTTTTATTCAAGGTTAACCCAATTAACCCAAAAACATTAAAATTTCTAAATATGTCCTTTACTTACAATTAATTCTGCTGAAGAAAATTACCGACCAAGTTTTAAGATTCTGGGTTTTTACTTTAATGGTAAAAAAGTACCAATTTTTCATTTTGACCCCCTTCAAAATTTTAAAATTTCCAATTTTAGAATATGAGACCATCATTTTAGGAAATCGAAAAAGTACAAAATTACAGTTTTTTTTAAAGTACTAATTTTTCCCTTTTCCCTCTTTATCCCTTCAAATCGATATTTCCAAAAACTATTTATTAATTTTTTTTCCTGGAGAATCCTTGATTAAAAAATTTCTAAAAAGTTCTACTTTAGGAAATCGCAAAGTACCAAAGTACAATTTTTTACCCCATTTTACTTTTTCTCTGAATGTTTTGCTTTAATGGTTAATCCTTCATTCCCAAAATCAAATTTTTGTGACCATTATTTAGAGAAATCGAAAAAGTACCAAAG